>CM066031.1:143869128-144009316 GCA_033557465.1 Ichthyophis bannanicus
ATTCCTGCGACTTTGGAAAGGGTCCTAGCTTTTTGGCCTCCTCTTCGCAGGCCTTGTAAAAAGCCTTTGGCGAGAAACGGGCTAGGCCTGTGGATCCTTCATCTGTATTTGGAGTCCCATTGGGGGTCTTCATTCGTGATATCTCCTCTGAGGCGCTTCTCTACGATCTCTTATATTCTTCCCCTGCGCTGGAGCTGCAGGGTTTTCTTCTGCCATCCATTCAATCTGCTGCTTTTCTAATTCTCGCTCGTATCTTCTGTAGCGACTAGGGTGGTCAGGAGCCTGACGGCGAATCTGGCCAAGTGGGTTGGTGAGTTTCCATCATACTAGTTACTAATTCTGTCAGCTCCTGGGGCTTGCTAGTATAGGAGGCAAATAGTGCGCACCACTCCAAGTATTAATAAATCAGCTGTGTAGTGAGAAGGGATATTTACACATAAGTTTTAGGGGTCCCGCCTACCACTTTCATCAGCATATCCATTCTTTACGGGCCCACCCCCGCGCCGACCTGCCATCTTATAGGGAAACAGTTATGGCTTGTGTCGTCCCAGGCTCGTCATTTGGGGTCCTGGGGATCTAAGGGACTTATTGCGTCTGTTCGTCGTTTGCAGGAGTTGCTTTTCTATTTTCTCAAACTGGGGTTTTGCTTTGGGTTTTTCTTTTCAACTGGCTTTGACCATAGTGCTAGCGCTTAAAAGGTTTCTCAATTATTGTTGTACAACTGTCCTCTTCTTCTTCTTCTGGGGGATTCCTTCCCTACTTCTTCTGCTCCGCTCTGGCTCACACTTTACATCCTCCTCTTCTCTTCCCGCTAATTCTGTCTCTTTCCTACTCCTCCAGGAGACGCAGGGGGGTCAGGGAGGTTGTGTGTCTTACGCCTCGGCTCCCGGCGGTCTCTGGGGAATCTGGGGCAGGACGCGCGCCGGGCTATTCTTACTCGGAACCCTGCGGGTATCGGAGGCTCGCTGCCTGCGGAAGGACTACTTTCTGGGGAATGGAAGGCGGGATCTGCCAAGATGGGTTTCTTCTATGGGCTCTTTCTTTGATCCTAGTTCATTCATTCTAGGGCCTGTTCCTTTTGAGCTTGTCTAGAATCTGTTTTAGCTAACATTATTCTCGCACTGTTCCTCATAACAGTTACGCATGGCGCCCAGGAGGGGCCGGATCGCTTCACAATTTTTCAGCATACGTTCAACGCACGGAATCTACTATAGGCCGGCTGTTACTGATCGGGGTTTTTTGGGCGCTACCCGCATCTCTTTCATACGGCTGTGATTGACTGGTACATACTGCTTGGCACGGTGAATGTCGTTCGCCTAGCATCGGGTGGCCAGATGGGGTCCTAGATCGGGCCACTCCCTCTAAGTTGACTACAAAAATCTGCCAACAACGGGGCCCTGCATTTATGTCATCGTTTAATATACCAATAATCTCCTGAACCTGGGATCCCTCTTTATGAAATGAGCCTGCAGGATCATATAAACATTCTAATGAGGAGTGTTCCTAGTAGACTCGGACGCCCCTCACCATTTTTCGATGTGTGCGCGCAACAACAGACAGAAGGGACAAGGTGGGCGGACCGTGGGTAAGGGGTCCTCACGGCCCTGGAAACATACAGGGAATACAAATAACAAGACAAGACGACAATCGCTTCCCCCTTTTCGCGACCTGAACTCGGTCGCCCCAGTCTCTGCGCCTCCTCCAGGAAAGTTCGGCGCTATCATCAGGGGGTCCCGCTTTCCACTTGGTCCGTGCCTTCCAGAACCTCTCAATCACACTTACCACTTTCTTCACCTCATAATAATGCTAGTCAACGTATTCCCAGAATGCATTCGTTTCTTATCTGTTTCTTACTAGTCTTTTTCCCCAGCTTACAACAAGTATGAGGGTTTCACCTACGCGCATTCCCAGGCCAGGCTACTCTGCTTCTTCCTTGAGAGTTGATCAGGCTCTCTCTTACCAATTCCCAATATCTCGAGATTACAAATTCCAAATCCCAAGTTTTCCCAATGGCAGTACTGCTCTTTCTATTAGTTCTGTCTAGACCCAAAATCAAAACATATACGCACCGGATCGCGGTCCTGCACAACTTCCGCAAGCAGGCGCATTGAGTTGGACCGTCGGACTTCCCCGCCTCGTGTTTCGAGGGCGTTGGGTGCTCCCGACCCGGTGCCCGGCACCCGCCGAGTCCGACCAGCTCCCTACCTCGATACAAGGGACCGTTGGCGCCAATTTAGCGGTCCCTCGGTCGGAAGGTGCTCGATCTCCGTCAGGCCAAACCCTATAGATGCGGAAAGTCGTGGTATATTTTTTTTCGCCCTATATGTACACTTTGGAGTTGATTCCACAACTTCCCGGCCACCGCACCAAGGAATATTTAGCAGCAAAGCGCAGACAAACCAATGATACCAGGAGTCTGTTCATAATGTCCCAAATCATTTATTTGTGCAACGGGCGGAGGTACAGAGTTCTCAAGCAAGGCAATTTCAAAATGGCTGAGCAAGGTTTTCAAGCATTACCACCAACTTTTATAGGACTTCTGTTCCATTCTAGGTATAAGACAAAAAAAACACATTCAATTGGTCCCGGTACGCATCCCGTACCATCCCGTAGCGCCTTCCTATGGGTCCATGTACTGATAAGTGTCTCCAAGTATGGTTCCTTCTTGTGGGCTTTTTTCTTTAGGAATGACACCTGCCTGGCCCCCCTTCGAGTCCCAATTACCCTGGTCCGTTCATCAAATTGTTAGTTTCACACTTTCAAGGCTATGGGACCATTTGTTCTGCGTGGCAGAAGAGCCTAGGTTTCTTTACATCATCTGTCCAGCACGCCTCAATATTTCTCTGCAAATGTACTCTTGTCCTTATTCAGTAACTTTAAAACACATCTTTTCTGTATTTTTCCATTTCTTAATTCTGCAGTTCTGCTTATCTAAGCGAATTCAAGATGTCTCCGGAGTTTCTTTCTTTCTTACAATAGCAGCATATTGGTGGATGTGCAATCCTATATGTCCTCTCCCCAGGCCCTCCCTTTACAGGTCACGCTAGCCATGCTGGCCTGCCTATGTCATACAACCGTGGGTCCAGCAGGCCTGCCACCTGCCACACTGCGTACACCTTCTATTGGTCCCGGTACTGATATGTCTTCCCAATTTGGGGACTTCTGGTCTGGGCCCAGCACCTGCTCCCTCTCCTCCCGTCACCCTCCCCTTTCTAGTCCCAATTACAAATGGTCAGTGTCCTCTAACTTGTTTAAATCTCTCCTCCCAAGGTCGCTCAGGCTAGTTAAAACCTATTGGAAGGCAGGGCACTGTAACTTTTCTTTCAGCACAGTTAATTAAGTCACAGAATCATAGCACACCTTATCAGGTACCAATTAAAACTTGTTTTTCTCTACTTGCTAAGTTTTTCGATTCTTGCTTAGGCTATACCTAGAGTGTGCTCAGTTAGTTTTCGTTTCTACAATAGCAAGCATTTGTGTAAATTTGTAATTCCTTTGGGCCTCGCCACAGGCTCCACTTACAGGTCAAGCTATTGTAGAATGCCTCCCTGCTTATGACCTGTCTACACACCATGGATCACAGGCCTTCGCCTCCAACATTCCCCCCCTTTGATTATGCTCCTTCTCACCCGCCCGTGAGAAAGGGTGAGAAGCAAATCACATATTACGAAATAAAGCTAGCACATCTGTGGTATAGGGTATCATTTTCACATAGCTGGTAGCTTTGTAGCTGCCTTATGCTCTACAGTGTTAATAAACTGAAGTTATCATTCGCAAGCAAAATGGCAAGAAACAAGGGAGCAACAAGCAGATAGTCCAAGTCCATAGTTTGGCAAGAGTGGGAAAAAGAAACTAAAATAATATGAAGGTTCAGGATCAGTTATGCCGGACCACCAAGATTGGTCGTCTCTTGTTGTGCTGGGGTTGTAAACACAAACATCTGATTTCTAAGGGACAAGTCCAAGGTTTCCCTATCTTTCAATTAAGCAAATTGTAGTCCGGGGTGCGAAACCAAAAAACAAAAAACCACCAAAACTTGTTCTCAACAAAACAACAATGGGGGGTGGGGGGGCCCCAATACCCACTCACTAGGTGTTAGAAGATCCAGGGGTCCTGGATTGTATGGGATTGGGAGGTAAATTTCAGCTTCTTGGGCGTTTTCGGCCAGGGCCACTGAGTCTCCCATTTCTTAGTTCCTCCCACAAAAAAAGAAAACAGTCAGAAGTGTGGAGACTAGATGCTTAATGGCTCCAGCAAGTTCAAGAAACAAGTTCTGGGAGGCATGAGGAGTTGCAACGGTGGCTTGCATAGCCTTGTAGAAATTCAAGATCTAGAACAACTGTTGAATCGGAGCGTATACCAATGCAAGTATAGGAAGAATGATAAAACAGGTCTGAGTGACCTTCGGTACAGTTCATGTTGTGACTTATACAGGCTGCCCAGGGAAATAAGGCAAAAGTCATCTCAAAGCACCCCAAGGCTGCTGCCAGAATAAAGCAATAATAAGGATTCATAATGAGCACAGTCTCTGGAAAATTGGTGGAACTGTCGACTTCCACAACAGATAACAGATGTAGGGTTGATTGTAGATCCTCAAGCTTCTGCCGTACGTAGACCTACCAGCTTTGTGGCAGGAGTAGGGCTGTAGATTCCAAAGTATCACTGTCCTCTGGGATGTCTCAATTTCTTAAAATATCATAGCATAGTCTCTTAGGCTATTATTGCTTCCTTAGAGCAGTTCACTCTTTAGAAGATCAAAACAGTCTTTTTTCAGAGTATTTAAACACAGTCTTTTAGAAGATTCAATTTCTTTAACACAACACAGTCTCTTTCTGATGACTGCAGGTTTTTTTTTTTCCTCCAGATGCGAAGCTTACTTTCAGATAAACAGACAGTCTTGAAATAGTGCAGTTTCTGCGGGACCAATAAGTCTTAGGTCCGTGGCTGTTGTCGTAGGGTGAGGCACAATGGAGTCTCAGGATTCTGTAAAGTAGTCCATTGATCAGGTTCAGAAGCAGTTGATGGCTTTTACCTAGACTATATTGGATCCAAGGTTCGAAGTCTGCGACTTTTACTGCAGTTGGAGTTAACAAGATGCCAACCTAGGGTCCCTTCCAATGCAGGGCTAGGGTATCCTTCTTCACTCTTTGATCCACAACGCTACTCCAATTGAAAGGATGCAGGGGTTCAGGCAAATTAATGGGTAGTCAATTTTTGTACCTAGGTATGAAGACTCTGCAAAACAGAAACTTAAAACCAATCGTTCATGTCTAGTAATTTCAAGATCCTATCTATCTCACATCTCCTTTTATTCCCTATAAATAGGCTACAGATTCTCAGAATCTCAAAAGGGGAAATTCCTAAAGACATAGCAGGGGCTAAGTATATCCTAAGAAGGGCTATAGGCAGAACCTGGGGCCACTTCAGATAAACCTCTTGGCACGTTTAAGACAAATGAGATTTCAGGGTTCTATTCATACATTTTTTACTTTTTCCTAAATTCTGAAAGCTGTAGGACAGTATGCACCTGATAATGTCAATATCTTGGGGCCATACTTGATGGACTTGGATTCCTAAGGTTATCCACCCTTATTATTTGTACAGGGTCCCATGTGCATGCAAGGTTGTAAGGGCATACTTGAAATCTGGGTACACATTTAGGACAGAGCCCTTTTTCCTATTGTTAGTGCTCTAGTGAGGGCTATCAGTTCAGCTTTTTGTGGTCAAGTTTCTGGGGCTAGAGCTGAGGACTCAACTACCAAATCAGGGGTCAACACAACAATGTCTAATTGATGATGAAACTGCCTTCAGCCACAAAGAAAGTCTGTTCAGGGTTCTCCAGAGAGACATCAGTCAAATCCAGGCGGGCTTGAGAATACAGTGTCCATTATTTCTAAAACAGTCCATGATTCAGGGGATCAAGACTAAAATGATAACAACATAGCAGGATTGAAAGCTTGACTGACCCTTCAGTTGTATCTGGGGTTTTCACCACAACATACTCTAATACTTCAACATTCATAGATTTGTTAGCTACTAGTTTCCTTTGTATTTTCATATTGGTTAGAACAGAGTTTGGTACAGTAAACTTGAAGATTCTGTCTCAAAGGGATTTTTCTTTTAGTTTTTGCTTACTAGGAAGGCTGTAGCTGTAACAAGCTTCTCAAATAAAGTCCAAGAGATTGAGTCAACACTCCTAGAACATTTCCTTGTGACTCATGAACATAGAGACTGAAAGGTTTTTCTGGACATCTGGTAGACCCAGAATTGGTGACAACATCAGAGTGTTTTTTTCAAAGATCAAAAGGCTGCATCCTGTTCAAAGTTCCCATTCCAATGCAGACTTTTCCATTCCTTTGATAGCTTGATACAACGGTTTTGCTAGCAGCGCAAAATTGGGTATCCATATAAAACATACTTTGTGGCACCCAAGAAGGCTCTCACTGGCCTCCTGGTGGTTGGAGTAGGAATAATGCATACAGCTGCTTTGCGTTTCTGGTAAGGGTCCCAGGCGTCGAATTCCCATTGGACAACGGGAATCCTAGGCATTTAACTTGTTTGGCATAATTGCACCTTGGCTCTTGAGACTTTGTATCCAGCCTCATTAAAAAGGTGCAAGAGTTCACTGGTGGCTTGTAGACATTCACTTTCTGAGTTGGTGGTTATAAGCAAGTTGTCCACATATTGCAGTAGAATTCTTTCTCCTGGAATTACTGGATAACTTGTCAAATCTTTTGCTGAGTGAGGCGAGTTCTTGAATCCTTAATGTAATCTTGTCCAGGTGTGTGGGCCCCGCCTTCCTGTAGTGGGGTCATGGGCTAAGCGTATGCAGAAAAACATTTTTTTAATATCCAGAATGGTGAAAATGTGTGTAGCTTCAGCAGAGATCAGTCCTAAGAGTGTATAAGGATTTGGTACAACTGAATGTATAGTTCCAGCTGCATTATGCATTCTTTCTTAGATCCTGCACTGGGCGGTAATCACCTGTCCCAGGCTTCTTAACAGGAAGAAGGGGAGTGTTCCAAGGTGACTGACATTCCTTTGAAAAAGTCCATACTTCAATAGTTTCATTAAATGGCAGTGGATTCCTGCAATGGCTGGTCAGGGAAGAGGATACTGCTTCACATGCACTGGTTCCGCTTCTGGCTTGAGGATGACGATGACAGGGGCTATGTTCTTCGCTAGGCCAGGTGCATTATCTTCTGCCCATACTTCAGGTGGGGCTATAAGGTTGGCGGGTATACAGGAACTTGTTGACTTGACTGGAGGTGTGTTATAGAACCGCCACTTCCCTTCTCGGGGAACAGTCAGCACCATCAATCCAGCAGGCTCTGGGTTCCACAGTCATTTACATTTCTCTCTCTTCAGCAAAGGCTATCTGTGCCTGCAGCTTTGCAAGCAGATCTCGGCTCCGAAAAGTGGAATAGGGCACTCAGGCATATACAGGAACTGGTGCATTATTTTCTGTCCCCCTTGTTCACTCATGCAGTTCTGCAAAAAAAAGGCTTTGTGGCCTTACCCCCAGTAGCTCTGATAATGGTGATGCATCGAGAAAAACACAGGGGCTACTGGCTTTAGTATTCTGCTCCTGTACCCCCCATAAAGTCCATATATTGGTCCCCTATTTTCAGACTGACCATAGGCTCCTGGGGACCCAGGGAAACTTAAGAGTCCGGTCTCGCCTAGTCTTCATTCATGCTGTAGCCCTCTCCGGCTGTTTTTTTTTTTTTTTTTTTTTTAAATCAAGTACTCCCTCCTCCCCCCTGGGGTGGAGATAAGATGCGGGCATTCACTTCTCTAATGTCCTTCTTTTTCTACAATGGGCTTACTGACTCACACCCAGTTTTTACTTCCTCTGCTCCTTTGATTAGGAAAAACCTCCTCCACATCATTCAACTAAATATCAGCAAAAAGATCTGTTCTCTTTTTCCATCGTACAATTTTTACTTTCTCTGTCCCTCTTCAACAATCCACATACTTTCTGATCAACTTTCATTTAACTATCATGCCCGCAAATTCATCCAGTTTTCTGTAATTTCTGTTCATTAGTTCAATCAAGTCCTAAAACTTCTCAGTGTATAATGCAGTTTTTTTTCCAGTTCTAAACAAGTCTGGTCAGCTGACTTTCACTTCTGGTCCAAAGGGGGTGCACAATCCCCCTGCTGCGGAGGTGGCTGGCAAACTAGGGAATCTGCAGGGAGGAGTCCCCCCCCCCCTCTCCTGGGCTCTGTTTCTCCTAGCAACGCTCTATCCAGGAGGTTGGTTTTTTTTTTTTTTTTGGTGTACTTGTGTGCTGTGGGCGCCTTAGGTGACGGCCACCGGGGGGTGACATCATCGGTGGACTGGGCCCCCCCTCCTTGAGCACTTTGAACGGAGCCGGGGCTTCTTGGGGAGCTACTTACAGAGAAACTGACGGGACGGGATATCTAGAGATTCTGGGGCAAAATATGGTGAACTAAGGAAATATGGAGCAACTAGCAGAAGCCACTCCCTTCACATAGCATTCCTAATTGGGACAGAGACATTTGATTACCATAGTTTTCAGTAAATCCCTTACTGAAATTCCTGATCATACTTGAAAAGACACTTATTAAAAAAACCTTATTACTATAAACATAAGGTTAGATTGAGCACAGACATACAATTAGATACAGTTCTTAAAATATCTTATAGAGAGAACTATAGCTATCTGTTACGCATATTCAAGAGACATGAAACGGATACTTTTCCATAGCTGTGGTGGATATCTAAAATGCATATACACCCTCTTTTTGTTTTGTTTTTAACACTAAATGTCTTCTATCAGGTGCTTGCCACAGTATATCAGGAAATAACGTCTTGAAATTTAAAAACAAAGTACCCTCTTTCTCTGGACACGGACATACAAAATTCAAATACAGAAAAACAAATGAATCCATCCTAAATTGTAAAGGTCTTCATTAATCACTAATACAGAGTTTAACAATCCAATGTAATTACCTTAAATCTTACAGTATGGGGATGCATGCATTCAAAATGCAAACACTCCAATCCTTTATTTTAAACAAGCAAGAAACTTTTCAATCGAGAACTGCGGTTTCATTTATTTTTTTTTCCTCCTGTCCTCTTCCTGTGTGGCCTCGCTGGAAACAGCTTAACTGTTCACACACACACACACACAGACAGAGACATGCCGGCATTCGAATAAGAACTTAACCCTTTCCAGGCTAAGCCCCAAAACTATCGGGACCCACAATCCTGACTAAACATTCTTATTAAATGATATATAAATGATATATATTACATAACCATAGCAGGAGGAACATTACTATTAAAAACATATTGAATAAAACAGGTACAATTTTCCTGAAAGAAGCACAAACTAACAGCATTGAGATTTAAGCCTGCACAGGGTTAGAAAGACACTGTACATTATTTCCTTCAGACACGCCCCCTGTCAGTTTCACACTGTGCTATAGGAAAGTGAACTGGGTGGGACCAGCTTCTTGATTTCTAAAGTGACTCTAGGTGTTTTGCGTCTTCGTTCTGCTTTATTAATACAATTTCTTAATCAGTGAACTGTCACAAATTACTCAACAGAAGAATCTCACATTATAACAGAAGGGGAACTCGCAGTTTTTCAACAGAGAACAAAAAGAACAGATACACAGTAGGGCAGACAATACACATCAAACGCTTCACAATCATGCTAGCAACGTATCCCAAAAAGCCCAATCCTGTCTGTTCTGACTAGGCTAAATCATGATTCTCTATAACAGCTGTACCTCGCGAATACTCATGCAAGGATTTTCAAACAAATTTTCCCCACGCATACTCATGTAGGGACCTCGCGCATTACTCATGCGAGGTTGACTTAAGTATTACCAAACAAGAAGGACAATGGCTTCACCTCGCGCATACTCATGCAAGGTTAATAGGACCGCCCTTGAGAGGGGATCAGTGCTCTCTTTCCAAGTTCCAAGTTCTCGAGATTACAAGTTACAAGTTTCAAATTCTTACTAAAAGTTTCACAAGTTTCAAAACTGCAGTTCTAACTCATCTGTCTAGACAGGTTTTCAAAACTATACTTACCGAATCCGGTCCCCGATACTTTCACTAGCTTCTGAGGTTGGATCCTGGACTCCCCCGAGTCGGAGGTGTTGGCCAGCTGGACCCAGTCCCTGCCGAGGCCAGGCAGAACCCCCTCCAATACAAGAGGATTGGTGGGCCCAGGGAAATTCCCCTGCGTCGGATTGGCATGGTTCCAACTGGACCAAACCTCAAGGCGAATTATGTGGATTTATTCACTTGAAACACCATCCACCACTCACACTTCCAGGCCGACGCACCAAGAAATGTAGCAGCAGATAAGCATGCAATAAATAAAACCAGGAGTCTTTTCAAGGATCCAAGCCAGTTTAATGTGCACAGGCTCAAGCAATAATCAAATTCAAAATGGCTGAGCAATGGTTTCTAGTAAAACAACAACTTTTATAGCTTTCTTTCCCATTCTAGACATAGGCAAACCTTTCATTGGTCCCGGTAACCCCTCGTACACCTTCTATTGGTCCCGGTACTGATATGGCTACCCAATTGGGACTCTGGTCTGGGCCCAGCACCTGCTCACCCCCCCCTTCTAGTCCCAATTACAATGGTCAGTGTCTCTAACTTGTTACATCTTTCCTCCAAGGTCGCTCAGCTAGTTAAAACATATGGGAAGCAGGGCACTGTAACTTTTCTTTCAGCACAGTTAATTAATTTCACAGAAGCATAGCACACCTTATCAGTACCAATTAAACTTGTTTTTCTCTACTTTCTAAGTTTCGATTCTGCTTAGCTATACCTAATTGTGCTCAGTTAAGTTTCGTTTCTACAATAGCAGCATTTGGGGAAATGTGTAATTCCTTTGGGCCTCTCCACAGGCTCCACTTACAGGTCAAGCTGTTTAGGCCTCCCTGCTTACGTCAGACACATGGATCACAGGCCTTCGCCTACCACAATACAACAACTTTTATAGACTTTTTCTCCATTCTAGGTATAGAAAAACATTTCATTGGTCCCGGTAACCTCCCGTACCTCCTCTATTGGTCCCGGTACTGATATGATTATCCAATTATGTTCTTTGAGTGGGCTCAGCACCTGCTCACCCCCCTTCTAGTCCCAATTACAATGGCCAGTTCACCAACTTGTTACTTTCCTACTTCCAAGGCCATTGGGCTAGTTAGTACGTGCGTGGAAGCAGGGCTCTGTAACCTTTCTGTCAGCAGTTTTAATTAAATCCCTTACAGCTGTATTCTCTTATCAGAGGCATTCAAACATATTTTTCTGTATTTTTCCAACTTTCAGTTCTGCTTGTCTAAGCTAATCCAATACTTTTACTGAGTTCTAATTCTACAATAGCAGCATGTTGGGGGGATGTGCAATTCCTATGGGCCTCTTCACAGGCTTCATTTACAGGTCAAGCTGGTTGGGCCTGTCTGCTTATGTCAGACACTGTGGATCACAGGCCTTCACCTGCCACATTCCCCCCTTTGATTAATCTCACCCTATTACTTAATAAGGTGTGAGAATTAAATCACTTAAAATGGTTATATCATGGTCAGAGGATTCCGACTATATGCAGGAGGTTTAGGTTTGGTATAAGGCCATAATCTTAGTTGCGGTCTTCCGCTCTACTGTACTTTCAATAGCACTATGATAGAACGCATACAACATGGGATTATACATGGGAACAGTAAAATGACAGCAATGATTATTAGTACTAGTATAAGGAAAGTTTTAAGTCCTCCTAGCCATGAGAAAAGACCAGCAAACCAGTTAGGAAACTTTAGTGAATGCCAAGTTTGTACTGGCACATAAGCTTGCTTTCGCATAGTTTCAGCAATTTCTTCAACTACTTGACCTTTATCATCTATTTTTAAACAACAATTAGTTAAATTCAGCTTACCACATACTCCTCCTTCAGCTGCCAACAAATAATCTAATGCTAAACGGTTCTGATATATAGCAGTGCACATTTGAGTACTCTGGCTAGCTAGAAGTGTAAGAGCTTGGCTAGTTTCATTGGTTATTATTTCAACTACTGCTTGTAAGCGGATAATACGATTAATCATATAGATTGGGGTTCGATATCCCCACATACCATCATCATTCCAAGTGGCAGGCCCATAATATTCAATGATTCTTTCTGGTGGCCAATCATCACCCTTCCACTTTTCCCACTTGCCTACCTGGAGGGGTGCTCTCTTCTGTCTCGGTGCTCTTTTGTGTCTGTGATTAGTTGTGTACACTGGGTATCCTAATTGTTCTCCATGTTCCGTGTTTAAAAGAAAGAAAGAAGGTCTGATGGTCCCTAAGACACACGCCCCTCCCCAGTGTGTAGGGAGTCGGGCATATGCTCGGTTTCCACAGATCCAATATAGGCCAGGTGGGGCTTGCCAGGCATGAGGCTTGGCAAGATTTGTCCATAAATGAGAAAGCTCAGGAAATCTAGCTAATGGGTTAGGTGGTTCAGATTCTTTAATTCCTGACCACCAAGACGTCTTTTTGGTAGTGTCATTATAGAACTTCTGGCTAAGACAGACCAGCTGTCCTACTTGTTGTTTGAACTGGGGTCCAGTTCGTGCATAGCAGACGTCCAACTATTGAGTGCGCTAACACCCACTCGCTGGTAGTCTTATGTAGTTCAGTTTGATTGTAAGTCATTGAGTAATTTAATTCTTGGGCTTTCCCATGGCCATTGGTCGCCCATTTGTGTCCCCCCACAAAAGTAACAATCTGAGATGTTTAGACTGGATACTACTGCTCCAGCTAATTCTAAAAATAAGTTCTGGGAGGGATGGGGAATTTCAAATTTATTTACATGCATGGCTTCATAGAATGTGTCATGAATATGGTACTTGGATGTTTTATGGGCTTGGGTATTTAATCTTATATATATTATGGTTCCTGGATCTGATCCAGTCCCTGCGATTCGTAGACCAAATCGGAATCCTCGTTTCCAATATTCGGGTCTCCAAATAACCAACTCTAGGGATTGCAAGCATTTTTCTTGCATTTGTCTATATCTTTGACATATGGCCTCCGCAATGCAGCCATTCGATTATCTTTGTTGGCATTCTCTACCATACCAACCCAGGTGGCATAGAAGACACATTCCCATCTTGGGCAGAAGTAATCTGACTCTGGGGCTGTACTATATACATCGGCTGAGACTTTCTTTCCTGTGCATGCTCCCCATCCAATGGTCCCTTCTGGACACATATATTTGTCATTCCATGTGTATGATTTTTCCCAATTACCACACTTAGAACGACTATCTCTGTTGATTACTTCACAAGCATCAAAATACAAAACAGCAGGTTGACTAGGATCTGTGAGTGGGCGTGTGGCATTGATCAAAAGTCCATCTGCATCTTTCCATCGCATTTCCAAGGTGTAATTAGGATAGATTCTGATGCGGATTAAAGCATACTTTAGATTTACCCTTGGTACAGACATTCAGTTCAGTGGTGTTATAAATACACCGAGTCACTTTACCAGTGCAGGAATAGTAAGAGTGATAAATCAAAGTCTGAGTTACTTTCAGTCCAGTCCGAGTAGAAGTAATACAAGCAGTGCATGGAGGCAAGGCATGAGTCAGTTCAAAGCCTCCAAAACAGGCAACCAGGGCAAAGCAAAGATAAGGATACATGTTGATTGGAGTTCTTCTGAATCCTCAGCTTGAAAATCTTGACCACGACGTTTTTTTCTTCGTCCCGTTTGCTAATGAAGCAATTCAACGGGTGCTGAGTGTTGATTGAAGATCCTCAAGTTGTCCATCACACATTAACCAACTTATCAATTTCAGTTGGCTTCCGAAATATGGTCAATCAATGTAGCATCAAAGTAATGTGTAAAATCACACACATGAGGTTCGTTGAAACAAACTCTTGCTGTATGGAAAACAGCAATTTTTTTATTTATTTATTTACATTCTCTTATATACCGTGCTATTCTGCATCAGTGCGGTTTACATTGAACAAACTGAAATTACATTGAACAGGGCATTATAACTTGGAGATAACTATTTTACAGGGAACATGGGCTATGGAGGGTTAAGTGGCTTGCCCAAGACCACAAGGAGCACCTGTGGGACTAGAAACCCCAGTCCTTCCGGCCCGAGGTTGCTGTCCTCTAGTGGGATTTGAACCCCCGACCTTCCGGCCTGAAGTACCTTGCCCCAACCACTAGGCCACTCCTCCACTCCTCCAATCCTCTTCGAAAGACTTGGCTACTGCAGGGCACTGTGATAAAGTGTCTAAGCTGCTGGTTGCCGTCTCAGAGTAACTCGCAAAGGTGCATCAGGATGCTGCTCTGCTGTCCACTGCTCAGGTTCTGGATCAGCTGCGGGCTTGACTCTGCTGTGGTGGATCCAGGAATCGATTTCTGCTACCTTTACTGCAGTTGGGGTAGACAGGATGACGGTGTATGGTCCCTTCCAATGGGGTTCCAGCGGTGTCTTCTTCCAATCTTTGATCCACACCGGGGTACCAGGCTGGTAGGGATGCCAGGGTTCCGTCAAGTTGATAGGCAACTGGTCTTGGATCCACGCATGGAGAGTCTGCAGAACAAAACTAAGAGCTAGGAGTTCTTGCCTGGTTATTTCTGAACCAATTTGGGCTAGACTTCCTTTAATTCCCTGCACTATTGGGGGGGGTTTACCATACAGAACTTCAAAAGGGAAAAATCCTGTTGACTTCACAGGAGCTGAGCGTATTCTGAGTAAAGCTATTGGGAGCACTTGGGGCCACTTCAGGTGTGTCTCCTGACAAAGCTTAGACATTTGGGCTTTTAAGGTACGATTCATTCGCTCAACTTTCCCTGAACTCTGGGGTCTGAATGCAGTGTGAAGCTTCCATTGTATCTGCAAGGCTTTTGCTAACTGCTGAGTAATCTGAGAAACAAATGAGGGCCCATTGTCTGACCCTATAACTGCTGGAATTCCAAATCTAGGGACAATCTCTCTCAGTAAAACTTTGGTGACTTCTCGAGCTTTTTCAGTTCTGGTTGGGAAGGCTTCAACCCACCCAGAGAAAGTACAAACTAATACTAATAGGTAGTGATATCCATTGGCTTTTGGCATTTCAGTAAAATCAATTTGCAGGTGGTGCATGGGGGTTACACCTCCTGACTGAACTCGGGGTGGTGGTATAGGACCTTGTTTGGCATTATTCTTAGCACAAATTAGACATTGGCGTGCTACTGAAGCTGATATGGTTGTTAACATGGTAATGTAGAAATGTGGTCTGAGTGCTTTTCCATAGCACTTTTTCCATAGTGAGTGGCTTCGTGGAAAGCTTTGACAAAGGCTGGACCTAACAATTCAGGAATTACTATTCGTCCTGGGGGTTGACTGCTCTCTGCTGGTGGCAGCTCAATCCACCCATCTTTCAATACTCCATCTTCCTTGTTACAATAGTAATCTAATTCTTTGGTGGTATATCGTGGTGTCCATAGGTTCAAGGGTACTGGAAACAATGCTGCCTGCATCGGCATGGCTTGTGGCAAAATTTGTCCTGTCATGGCTGCTTGTCGTGCTGAGGCATCTGCAAACCTATTTCCTCGAGCAACTTCTCCTTTTCCTGCTTGGTGTCCTCTGCAATGCATGACAGCTACACGAGTTGGGGCCCATACTGCATCAAGTAACATCAGTATCTCTGGGCCATACTTGACTGATTTTCCTCCGGACGTGATGAGCCCTCGTTCTTTATAGAGAGCTCCATGGGCATGTAGGGTAGTGAAGGCATATTTAGAGTCTGTATATACATTTAACACAGGTTTTGCACCTAACAGTAGTGCTCGAGTAAGTGCTATCAATTCTGCTTTCTGGGCTGATGTACCTGAGGCTAAAGCTGATGACTCAACGACTTCATGTTGAGTGACTACTGCATATCCGGCGCAGCGTCGTCCATTGATGATGAGACGGCTTCCATCTACGTAATAGACTTGGTCAGGATTGTCTATGGGCACATCTGTCAGGTCAGGTCGGCTTGAGAATACAGTGTCCATAACTTCTATACAGTCATGTTCTGGGAGTTCTTCACTAATAGGTAGCAAGGTGGCTGGATTTAAGGCATGGCTCACTTCCAGTTGTATCTGTGGGTTCTCACATAACATACTCTGATATTTCAACATTCGTAAATTGGTGAGCCAATGATTTGCTTTCTGTTCCATAAGCTTTATTGGTCAATTTACCGAACGATAGGTTTATACCACAATATTATTGAAAATCGCTCATGTATCAGTGAAGTGGATATACACTTATTTCCTCATATCTTAATCAAAAAATTAAATTTTCTAACTCGAGGTCTCAGACTCTTCGGCTCTGCTACTGAGACTTACGTCTGTTGTTCAAGCAGTTTGCCCATTTGCATCAATGACCTCATAATGAAAAGCACATTTGCAGGTGACATTAGTATATTCAACTACTTTATGTCTTTTAACAAAGACTACTTATCTTAGATACTTGAATGCACCCGCCAATGCTAAAAGGACAGTTTAAGGATCCCGACGCCCTCAATGGGTACCGCTTTGCGTTTCAAACTGAGACTTTCTTCAGGGGATTCGCAATAAACTCATAGTCCTGTAAGCTTTTCAACTGAAAAATACAAACATACATGAATAACCAACTCCTAGTATCAAAATACCCACCACATTTAACAAAAAACCTTTCAGCTCAACTTCCTTCCACACGCTAGTGCTGTCCACTATTCTTAACAAAACATTAAGTACCTAGTTATTATACTATTAACCTAAACTATTCCAAACCTATATCATATGTCAGAAAAAGTTTACCATTTTCAAAACACTGCTGCCCGCATTTCATTAGTGTGTAATCCTTCTTCTCTACTGCTCAAAAATGAAACGCCGCGCATGCGGATTGTTGATGTTGTCGCCATCTTTAAAGGGGCTGGAAACTTTAACCTCCTATCAGGATAATTCTGTTATATCCCTCTATCAACTGCTCAGAACGTGACAGCTATCTCACTCTCCTTGGAATACAAACAGAAATCAAAAAGTTTATTTGCTGATTTCCTAGCCCGAGGTTATCCATATAAGATTCTTAACAAAGCATACACCCGGGCTTTGTATAATCATCGGGCAGCTCTCCTTGAATCACGTCCTACAGTTTCAAAGCAGTTTGACTCATCTTCTGTGAATTTTATAACTAGATATACTCCTTTGAGTACGAGGCTTCAGAAGATTATTCGTAAACATTCCAACACTTTGCTGACAGTACCAGGACTACAAGAGAAATCAGTCCGGTGTGTATGGACTAGAGACAATAATTTGAAAGATCTATTATGTCCATCAGTACTGAGACCACTTGTTTCCCCAAGGGAGGAAGATCAAATAAAGGGGCAACGCAGTTGCGGTAGTTGTGACATCTGTCCTTTAACCTTGTCAGTTTCTAGTTTTGAATACAATGGTCTCCGAAGGGAACTGGGATCGTCTACCACATGTAGCTCTACTCATATAGTATATGCCATCATTTGCCCTTGTGGATTGGCTTATATAGGAAAGACTACGCGAGCATTACGAGTCCGTATTAGGGAGCATAAGAGCCGTCTTAAAAATAGGGTACATGAGGCCCCAATAGTGGATCATTGTATAAAAGAAAATCATACATATGATCAATTGCGAAGTGTGTGGGATAGATCAGATCACTCAGGCAATAGGTAGCACCAATGTGGATCGGCGCCTTATTAGGCGAGAACAATGGTGGATTTTTACTTTTGACACTGTTATCCCTAAAGGTTTAAATGCAATAGTGGAATGGTCGAATTGTGTTTAATGATTAGAGAGTTAGGAATAGCATTTTATTTTCATCGAGGAGGGATACATGTTAGCAAAAATTCCATGATAAAGGCTTTTCTCTTGTTTTATCGTGCGAATACTCATGCGGGGTTAATCGGCCCGTCTTTGAGAGGTGATCAAGCTCTCTTACCAAGTTCCAAGTTCAAGATGCAAGTGGCAGTACTGCTCTTTCTTATCTGTCTAGACATACCAAATCAAAACTTTACTCACCGGATCCAGTCCTCAAAGTTCCCAAGCAAGCGCATGAGTTGGACCTCGGACTCCCCTCACTCGGGTTCGAAGTGTTGGCTCCAGCCGGGCCCAGCACCCGCCGAGGTCCGGCCAGCTCCCTCCGATGCAAGGGACCGGTGGCGCCAGGGAGCGAGCCCCCATCGGAAGGGCTCGATCCCGGCAGGACCAAACCTGTAGAGGCGGAAAGTCGTGGTATATTGCCCTATATACCCTCTAATACCACACCTTCCCGGCCAACGCACCAAGAATATGTAGCAGCAGAGCGCAGACAAACCAATGATACCAGGAGTCTGTTCAGAAGGTCCAAATCATTTATTTGTGCACAAGTCTCAAGCAGAATCAAATTCAAAATGGCTGAGCGATGTTCTCTGGCAATACAACAACTTTTATAGACTTTTGCTCCATTCTAGGTATAGAAAAACATTTCATTGGTCCCGGTAACCTCCCGTACCTCCCGTACTTCCTCTATTGGTCCCGGTACTGATATGATTATCCAATTATGTTCTTTGAGTGGGCTCAGCACCTGCTCACCCCCCTTCTAGTCCCAATTACAATGGCCAGTTCACCAACTTGTTACTTTCCTACTTCCAAGGCCATTGGGCTAGTTAGTACGTGCGGGGAAGCAGGGCTCTGTAACCTTTCTGTCAGCAGTTTTAATTAAATCCCTTACAGCTGTATTCTCTTATCAGAGGCATTCAAACATATTTTTCTGTATTTTTCCAACTTTCAGTTCTGCTTGTCTAAGCTAATCCAATACTTTTACTGAGTTCTAATTCTACAATAGCAGCATGTTGGGGGATGTGCAATTCCTATGGGCCTCTTCACAGGCTTCATTTACAGGTCAAGCTGGTTGGGCCTGTCTGCTTATGTCAGACACTGTGGATCACAGGCCTTCACCTGCCACAACATCATAAGGACTGGCATCGGTGTTTTATTATACATGTTTGAGGTCATTGATGTGATATAACACGATTGCTGCTATTGGGTGCGAACCTAAAGACAGCAGTGTTTTTTTATACTGAGACCTCGTGTGTTATTTCTGATCCTTCAGGAAACAGTGAGGCAAGAGATTGGATGAACACAGGTGCCTTTATTGGTGGTCCCCTACGCGTTACGGCCGAAGCCTTCCTCAGGGGGATACACTTAAAAACAAACAATATATGTAAAAATAAACGTAGATAAACACATGAAAATAAAAATAAAAATAAAACATACCAGGCATGCAACATATATTAACATCAATATAAATACCATATTGTGAACATAAAATATAGATAAAATAATTATACTAAATATAAATATAAATAAACCTTAAAAAAGAAATAAAAACAAATAATTACATTATATAAATATATAAATAAAACAATATTTATATCCAAGCATCACTGCTAATTTTATGTAAATAGTTCGAGCATGCTATCTAGCTAATAGATTATATACTCCATGTAAATAGTTCTCCCATGTTATCCAAGTTGATACTCCTGTTATATGTAATACCAAACAGCCTGTTGTTCTGGTTCCTTTCTGTTATTTGTAAACCGCGCTGATGTCAAAGAGTGCGGTATATAAGAAGTTGAAATAAATAAATAAAAATAAATAAATATAGATAATGATAAATGAAATAAAATAAAATCATAAAATCACCATGGATCAAAAAACACCACAAACTAAAAAACTAAAAACACAGGGCAGATAATGGACACTATTTAAAAATTACTAATGAAGATAGTGTATGAGAAGTACGCACAAGGCACTGCAGGTTCAATTTGGCCTATGAACTGGTACCTATTGTAATACTGACATTAATAAACAATGAATAAACACAGATGTAAGATTGAGGAAAAATAATAATGACTGTACCAGTGCAAGTATAGTAGGAATGATAGAGCAAAGTCTGAGTAATCTTTTGTCCAGTTCGGGTAGTGGTTATACAAGCTGCACAAGGGGGTAGAGCAAAAGTATTTTCCAAGATTCCCAGGATCACCACTCCCACAAAGCAATAGTGGAAGAGCATCGTGATTACAGTCTGTCTGGAAGTTAACTGGAAAGTTGAGGATAATGATCTGTGTTGTGCTTGCTTCTGTTTCTGCTGCGATGGTCACTTTCATGTGACGTAGCTGGATTCTGAAGATTCTTTACAAAGCTAGCTGTCTCCTCAAGGTGAGTCGCAATGGAGTCTCGGGTCATTTACTGACGTCCATGGCCAGGATCTGGAGCAGCTGCCGGCTTCACTCGACTGTGGTGAATCCAGGGTTCGAATTCTGCAACTTTCACTGTGGTGGGGGTTGACAGGATGACAACATATGGTCCCTTTCAATGCGGCGCCAGTGGGGTTTTCTCCACTCTTTCACCCACACGGACGTTCCCGGCTTGAAGGGATGCAGAGGTTCAGTCAGGTTGATGGGTAATCGGTCTTGTACCCATGTTTGGAGTTTCTGCAAAACAGAACCTAAAGCTAATAGTTCTTGTCTAGTTATTTCAGATCCTATCTGTCTCATGTCTCCCTTTATTCCCTGCACTATGGGTGGAGGTCGCCCATACAAAATCTCAAAAGGGGAGACTCCTAAGGATCTGGTGGGAGCTGAACGTATCCTAAGAAGGGCTATGGGCAAAACCTGGAGCCACTTCAAGTGTGTTTCTTGGCAAAGCTTGGATAACTGAGCTTTCAGGGTTCTATTCATGCACTCCACTTTCCCTGAACTCTGGGGTCTGTAGGCAGTATGTAACTTCCACTTTATTTGCAAAGCCTGAGCTAATTGCTGAGTCACTTGGGATACAAAGGATGGACCATTGTCCGATCCTATGGTTGATGGTATGCCAAATCAGGGAAGTATCTCATGAAGCAGTACCCTAGTGACTTCTCGGGCTTTTTCTGTTCGCATGGGGTAAGCTTCTACCCATCCTGAAAATGTACAGACTAACACTAGCATGTAGTGATATCCATTTGCGCGGGCATTTCAGCAAAGTGTATCTGTATATCGCTCATGGGGGCCACCCCTACTGACTGAATTCTTGGGGGTGGAACAGGGCCTTGCTTGGCATTATTCTTGGCACATGTCAGGCATTGCTGTGCCACTGAGGCAGTCAGGGATCCTAGTAATGCGATGCAGAAATGGGGTCTTAGGGCTTTCTCCATGGCTGTTTTCCCATAATGAGTAGCTTGGTGAAAGGCTTGGACAAAGGCTGGCCCTAGTGCTTCAGGGATGACTGTAGGACCTGGTGGTGGACTACCTTCTGGAGGTGGTAGCACTATCCACCCTTGTTCTGTTAACACTCCTCCCTCGTTTTCACAGTAATAGTCCAACTCTCTGTAGTATATCGGGGTGCCCAGGAGCTAAGGGGCACAGGGAATAAGGCTGCTTGCATTGCAGTGTCTTGGGTCCTAACTTGTCCTGTAGTGGCTGCTTTTCAGGCTGTTGCATCTGCAAATCTATTCCCTCGTGCAACTCTCCTGTTCCTGCCTGGTGACCTCGGCAGTGCATGACTGCCACTTGTTTGGGGGCCCACACAGCATCTAATAACATTAATATCTCGGGTCCATACTTGATGTCCTTACCCCCTGAGGTGATTAACCCTCATTCTTTATACAAGGCTCCATGTGCATGCAGAGTTGTGAAAGCATATTTGGAATCTGTGTACACATTTATACGGAGTCCTTCTCCTAATGTCAAAGCTCTAGTGAGGGCTATCAATTCAGCTTTCTTTGCAGACGTTCCTGGGGTCAGGGCTGAAGACTCAACTACCAGATCCAGGGTCACCACTGCATATCCAGCACAACGATGTCCATTGATGATCAAACTGCTCCCATCCACAAAGAAAGTCCATTCTGGGTCCTCTAGAGGGACATCAGTCAAATCAGGGCGACTTGAAAATACAGTGCCCATAGTTTCCAGGCAATTATGATCAGGTGGCCCAGGACCAACTGGGAACAAGGTAGCAGGGTTCAGAGCTTAACTAATTTTTAACTGTATCCGAGGATTTTCACATAGCACGCTCTGATACTTCAACATACGAGCATTGGTTAGCCAGAAGTTTCCTTTGTGTTCCATGAGTGTTAATACGGAATGTGGCACTGTGACTTGAAGAGTTTGCCCCAGGGTGAGTTTGTCTGCTTCGCCCACCAGGAGGGCTGTTGCTGCAACGGCTCTCAAACAGGGGGGCCATCCATTGGCAACTGCATCCAACTGCTTAGATAGATAGGCTACTGGTCGTTGCCCGGATCCAAGAGATTGAGTCAATACTCCCAATGCATTTCCTTGTGATTCATGGATGAAAAGATGAAACGGCTTCTGAACATCTAGGAGACCTAGGGCTGGAGATGACATCAGAGCCTTTTTTAAAGTTTGGAATGCAACATCCTGTTCAGGTCCCCAGTCTAATGGGGATTTCTCCATCCCTTTGGTAACGTGATATAATGGTTTTGCAATGAGGGCAAAGTTGGGGATCCATATGCGACAATATCCCGCGGCCCCTAGGAAGGCCCTTACTTGCCTCCTAGTGGTTGGAACGGGGATATTACATACAGCTTCCTTGCGCTCCGGTCCCAGGCATCGGATCCCTTTCGACAACTGGAAACCCAGGTATTTGACTTCTGTCTGGCAAAGTTGGGCTTTAGCTCTTGAGACTTTGTATCCGGCATCCTTGAGAAGATACAGAAGTTCACTGGTGGCTTGTAAACATTCATTCTCAGAGTTGGTGGCTATTAGGTCTACATATTGCAGAAGGACCCGTTTTCCTGGGTCCACAGGGTAACTTGAAAGATCTTGGTTTAGTGCAGCGCTGAAAAGAGTTGGTGAATTCTTAAATCCTTGGGGCAACCTGGTCCAGGTGAGCTGGCCCCGCCTTCCTGTTGTTGGGTCTTGCCATTCAAATGCAAATAGGAGTTGACTGGTGGGGGCTAGGCGCACACAGAAAAAGGCATCTTTTAGGTCCAGGACAGTAAAGTGTGTGGCTTCTGCAGGGATCAGTCCCAAGAGAGTATAAGGATTCGGTACTACTGGATGTATTGTTTCAACTGCGTCATTTACTCTTCTCAAATCTTGTACTGGGCAATAATCCCTTGTCCCAGGCTTCTTTACTGGGAGAAGAGGGGTGTTCCATGGTGATTGGCATTCTTTGAGGAGTCCATACTGCAGTAGTTTCATCAGATGGTGGTGAATTCCTTCAATGGCTGGTCGAGGGAGAGGATACTGCTTCACATGCACTGGTTCCGCTCCTGGCTTGAGGGCAACAATGACAGGGGCTATGTTTTTTGCTAGGCCAGGTGGATTATCTTCTGCCCATACCTCAGGTGGGGCTATAAGGTCGGGGGGTATACCGAAGCCTCTTGATTTTGTTGGAGGTGTACTATAGAACCGCCACTCCTCTTCTCGGGGAACAGTAAGCACCATCACTCCTGCAGGTTTTGGATTCACTGTCATTTTCATTTCTCCCCCTTCAGCAAAGGATATTTGGGCCTGGAGCTTAGCAAGCATGTCTCGGCCCAGTAATGGAATAGGGCACTCAGGCATATACAAGAACTGGTGTGTTATCTTCTGTCCTCCTAATTCACACGTGCGGTTCTGCAAAAATGGTTTAGTAGCTCTATTTCCGGTGGCTCCTATAATGGTGACAGATCGTGGGGACAGAGGAGCTACTTGTTTGGCTACTACTGAATGTTCTGCTCCCGTGTCTACCATGAATTCCATATATTGGTCCCCTATCTTCAAATTGAGCATAGGCTCCTGGGGACCCAGGGTGAACTTGGAGCCCGGTCTGGCCTAGTCATCATCTATATCATCCAGGTCATAGCCCGTTGCCACTGCCACTCCCTCTAGGGCTTCTTCTCTTTCCTGCTGGAACTGTGCTCGATTCATTCCTCCTCTCCTTCGGAATCTTCCTCCGGGCCTCCAGGGACTCCCTCCTCCCCTTGCAGGGGCGGAGTCCAGATGCGGGCACTCATTTCTCCAATGTCCTTCTTCCTTGCAGTAGGCGCACTGATTTGCACCTAATTGAGGCCTCTCACTTCCACGGCCTCGTCCACGTCCTCTGGTCCTTTGGTTAGGGAAACCTCCCCCACGTTGTTCGGTTATAGCTGCAGCAAGAAGATCTGCCTTCTTCTTCATCTTCCGTTCACATTCTCTGTCTCGTTCAGTTTCACGATTCACAAATACTTTCTGCGCGACTTCCATTAACTGAGCTGTATTCATGCCCGCAAATCCATCTAATTTTTGTAATTTTCGCTTGATGTCTCTCTGGGACTGACTAACAAAAGCTGTATTTACCATATGTAAATTTTCCTGATCAGCAGGATCATAGGGGGTATATAATCGATAAGCTTCTGACAACCGCTCATGAAAGGCTGCTGGGCTCTCATCTGGACCTTGAATAACTTCCGATACTTTCCCGATATTCATAGCCCTCTGGCCTCCTTTTTTCAGACCCTGCACTAGGGCCTGGCGGAATCTGGATAGGGCCGCTGCCCCCCTGTTATCATTTGGGTCCTACCCGGGGTCTTCATTGGGATATTCTGCTGCGGCTGCTTGCGGGGGGTTTATATCTCCCCCCTTCTTTCTGCAGGGTTCTCTTCTAACCATCGGAGGGCCGCTTGCCCGATCCGGCCTCGCTCCTCAGTAGTGAATAGGGTGGACAGGAGTTGGCGACAATCGGCCCAGGTGGGCTGATGGGTTTGCATAATACTTGACATTAGATCAGTTAACTCTTGGGGCTTGGCGGTATAAGAGGCATAATGCGTCTTCCAATTTAGTAAATCAGTGGTAGAAAAAGGCACATAAACTAAGCTGGTTGGTCCTGGTGCCATGTGGCCCTGATTATCGATTACAGGCATTCCAGGCACTTGGCGTAATGGCATTAAAGGCTTTGCTTTTTCCTTCTTCTTGGGAGTTATGCTTCTTAAATCATAAGGCTCTCGGGCATCTGTTTCTTTAGCAGTGGACCCTGAACTGGCAGGAGAGCTTTCACTTTCTATCTCATTGGAGGACTCAGGATCCTCCACCATACTTAGTTCTGACTCGGGACTTTCTTTCAGGGCGGGGCGCTTCTTGGGCTGCTGCTGCCTCGGCATTGCTTGGGGCCCTCCTGCTGGCCCTGCTTCGTCTTGGGGTACTACGGGGGCTACTCTCGGAGGATGCTGGGGTAACATGTCTAAAATATCTGGGGCTTCTGGATCGGAGTACACAGGTGGGGGCTTCTTTCCCTCAGCCTCCCTGGTCCCCTTTGTGGTAGCTACAAATATTTTACAATGTTCCTCATAGCAGCACTTCATCCATGAGGGTTGTCGCTCACATACACTTAACCATGAGTCTATATAGGGGAACTGGTCAGGATGGGATGTTAATATAAGCTGCTGAAGTCGTAAAATTGTTTCGAATCCAAAAGTGCCCCCTCGGGGCCATGAAGTGACTAAAGCAGGCCACTCCCTCTCACATAACATTTTCAATCTAGCAGGGCTTAATTTCACACCATAATCACCCGAAAATCCTTTACGGAAATTCTTGATCATACACGCCAACGGAGTTTGCATGGACTCCGTCCCTCCCATAATGCTGACGTACCTGCCTACGCTTCTTACGTACTCAACGTACCTGCGTACGTTACGTACCCTACGTCCCTACGCACACGTAATGATGTACAAAACAACGTAGAAAAGGAACGGGTAGTATGGCTGCAGGTAAGGGGTCCGTACAGCCCACAAGAACACTGGGGAGGACAAACAACACTCGCTTCCTCCTGTTCGCGACCTGGACACGGTCGCCCGGCCAGGAACTGTGCTACTTAGGAGTCCGCTCTCGCTCGGTCTGTATTTCAAGACCTCTCATTCATTCGCACAACCATCCATCAACAAGATTTCAGTATTTCAAGTGCCCAGGTTTCTGACTAGCTAGCTATCTCAAACAAGAAGGGTCGATGACTTCAGCTTCCGCCTTTCTTATGCAGAGCTTAGTAGGACCGCCCTTATGGGAGGTGATCAAGCTCCCTTGTCTCACACGCACTTGTGCGAGATCTCCCAAGTATTACCAAATTTACCAAATCGGTCTTGCCACGCAAGACGCTGTCCCAGGCTGTTCTGTCTATTATATCACAAAAATCTACTCACCGGATCCGGTCCCCGATACCTCACCAGCTTCTGAGTTGGATCCTGGACTCCCCCGAGTCGGAGGTGTTGGCCAGTCGGACCCAATGGCCCGCCGAGGCAGGCGGAACCCTTCCGGCACAAAGGGGCCGGTGGCGCCTGAGGTGTCCCCTGCAGTCGGACAGACACGGGCCCAACCGGACCAAACCTCAAGGCGAATTACGTGGATTATTCACTTGAATACCATTTACCGCTCGCACTTCCCGGCCAATGCACCAGGAACTATAGTGGCAAAGTGCAGTCAATAAATAAGTCCAGGAGTCAATTGACAGGGTCCAAGCCAGTTTATTTGTGCACAGGCCCAGTCAGTCAAAGCTTTCAAGGAACTGAGCGGAGCTCTTCATAGAGACATAACTTTTTATACCACTTTTCTAGCTTGATACATGAAAACTTTCCATTGGTTCTAGCTCAATACATTTGATACATGCAAAAACTTCATTGGCTATACCTTCCCTTCAATTATCCAATTAGAAATCCCTCCGGAGCCTAGCAACTGGTCCCCCTCCCTCGGGACCGTTCTAACAATGGTCCAGTTCTTGACTTAACTTCAAGGCTAACCTTGGCTCCAGGAATGCATATTCTGAAACATTTCTGTTCTTTCACACACAAGAGAATAATAGAAGACTTATAAATTAATGAAAACTTCTTATTAAGCAATTTAAAACAGTTTTCTCACTTTCCACAGATTTTTGGTTCTATTCTAGCTATAATATGGGTTAGGATCCAGGCCTAAGTTACAGGCCTTTCATAGCAACAGGCCATGCTAGGCCATGGCCTACCACAGGAGAGCTCAGGTGGGGCAATGGAACACAGAGAGAATTGTTACCAAACCAGTGCTCTAGAAAAGTCTAGTCCCCTATTTATTCTGTTGGTCTATCTTGAATAGACTTTAAGCTCTGTGGAGCAGGGACTGTCTCTTACTCAGCTCTCATTCTTCTTGATCTTTCTGCTGCTTTTGATACTGTTGACCAGCTCCTCTTCCTTGACACTTTATTCTCTCTTGGTTTTCGAGGCCCTGTACTGTCTTGGTTTTCTTCTTATCTCTCCAATTGCTCTTTCAGTATTTGTTCTTGAGATTCCTCCTCTTCTGCCATCCCTCTCTCAGTTGGTGTACCTCAAGGGTCTGTTCTGAAACACCTTCCTGCCCTAGTGCTCAGCCTTCCCCGGGCTTTGGCAGCGAGGCGGAAGAACGAAGATGGGCAGCCCCCATTGGCAGCGGGTAGTACAACAGCGGCTCCTCACACTTAACGGGATCGGGAGCTGTGACTGCTGCAGATCTTTTTCCTTCTAAAGCCTCCTCCTTCCTTCAGCCACGGTATTGGGGGGGGGGGGGGGGGGGGAAGAAGGCTTCTATCTAGCAACCCTGCAGGACTGTTTCCTTGCTTGGGGCCCAAAAGAGGAGTAAATCTCCAGGAAAAAATTAAGAAAATAAGAGGAGGGACGCTTAGGAACCTATCGTTTCTTTCTCTACCTCATTAACATTAACAAAATTCGTGAACAGACTACTAAGACTCTTGTCCACTCTTTGTTCACCACCTGTTTTGACTATTGCAACCTCCACCTTGCTGGTTTCCCTCAGAGTCATCTCTTTCCTCTTCAATCTATCAAAGCTGCGCGGCTAATCTTCCACCAGCCCCGATACACTCATATAACCCCTCTTCTGAAATCACTTCTCTGGCTCCCCTTCCATTTCCTTATCCAATTCATATTTCTCCTTCTAACATATAAATGCATTCACTCTACTGCTCCTCATTAGCTTTCCTCTCTTCTCTCTCCTTACACCCCTCCTCGTGACCTCCGCTCCTCCTCTGGCTTTCTTCTCTCTCTGCCCTTTTCTTCTTCTGCAAACTCCAGACTTCGATCTTTTCACTTTGCTGCTCCTTATGCATGGAACAAACTTCCTCTGTCTTTACATCAAGTCTCTTCTCTCCCCCTCTTCAAATCCATGCTAAAGGCTGACCCCTTTGAAGCCACAATTGGATCCTAATCCCTTCTTCTCCTTGTGTCTCCTTCCCTATTTGAACCCCCCTCCCCCCGCCTCCTTGTTTCTCTTGTATTATTCTGTCTGTCTTGATTAGGCTGTAAGAGCTATGAGTAGGGACTGTCTTCTTTATATGTTTGTACAGCACTGTGTGTACCTAGTAGTACTATAGAAATGATAAGTAGTAACAATAATAGAAAAAGAGAAGGATATAAATCTCCTCTGTAAAGGGACAGGCTCCTAATATAAAAATCAAAATAGGGAGACTGTGAAGGAAAAAGGCAATAGTAGTGTCAATGGTAATTGGCGCCCTTGATGAAATACCCAAAGACTCAGACTATCACCTAAACATATTAGGCGTCAATAAAATTTCCAGCCCTCAGCTACAAATAGCAGCAAAGCCCATATCCTACAACAATACCTCTAAGTATCTCAGGCCATTAGGAAATATCAGATCATGGGAGAGCCAAATCCAGTCAATGATATCTGGTAGACTGTGTGTAGTACTAACAACAATACTACTACTACTACTACTGTAGCAGCGAAGTGCACGCAATGAATAAAACTAGGAGTCAATAGCAGGTTCCAAGCCAATTTATTGTGCACAGGCTCAGACAGGAGAAAAGTTTGTATAATTCCTCTATGCTGATGATAGACATGTTCCTGCATTCTCTGAGCTAGAAATGGCCTTGAAGTAGAAATGTATCTATGTCTAAGACTGTGCCTTTGTTAGAATAGTCTGAACAGGGGGAGCAAGGAGCTAGGCCCAGAGAGGATCCCCGATTGGACAGGTGCAAGGGGCATTGGGACCAATAGAAAGTTTGCCTGTATCAGAAGTGTAAAATTGTATATATGGAATTTGCTCCTGTACTCCATTGCTCAGTCACTTTTGGATGCACTCCTTGTGCACAATAAATTGGCTTGGAACCTGCAACTGACTCCTGGTTTTATTCATTGCGTGCACTTTGCTGCTACATATTCTTGGTGCATTGGCCGGGAATGTGCGAGTAGTGGGTGGTATTCAAGTGAATATACCACATATTACCGCCTCAAGGTTTGGTCCGGTTGGGACCGTGTCTGTCCGACCGCAGGGGAAACCTCAGGCACCACCGGTCCTCTTGCATCGGAGAGGGTTCCGCCTTGCCTCAGCGGATCACTTGGTCCGACCAGCCAACACCTCCGAACCGGAGGGGAATCCAGGATTCAACCCAAGAGCTGGTTCTATATCGGGTACCGGATCCGGTGAGTAGAAATTTCCTTGTTCCTTAGTCAGTTAGGTTTGGGTAGGTCTTGCATGAGTATGCGCGAGACTGATTTGGTAAAAGGTACCGAGAGCCTGATCACCTCTCAGGGCACGTCCGAGTAAGCCTTGCATGAGTATGCGCAAGGCCCAAACTACTGCCCTTTTCTTGGTTTGTTAGCAGTCCGAATACGTCTTGCATGAGTATGCGCGAGACCGGCTGCTCTTGGTTAGTTAGATAGGGCCTGGGAAAAATTTGGGAAAACGTTGCTAGCAGTTTGGTTGTGTGTGCGTGAATGAGAGGTCTTGAAACACAGACCACATGAGAGCGGACTCCTGAGTAGCGCAGTTCCTGGCCGGGCATCCGTGCCCAGGTCGCGAAAAGGAGGAAGCATTTGGTGTTTGTCTACCTATTTGTTTCTAGGGCTGTACGGACCCCTTACCTGCAGCCCGACCACCCACCCCTGCTGTCTGTTGTTGTGTACGTCATCATGGGAGGGACGGAGTCTGCGCAAACTCTGTTAAAGTGTATGATCAAGAATTTCAAGAAGGGTTTTGACGGTGACTATGGAGTAAAAATGTCACCGTCCTGATTAGGAATATTTTGTGATAGGGAGTGGCCAGTGCTGGTCACCGAGTGGCCCCCTAGTGGTACCTTTGATGTTAGAATTATATCCCGAGTACACCAGATTGTACGAAGACAACACCCTGACCAGTTCCCCTATATAGATTCCTGGCTAAATATATGTGAAAAAGAGCCCTCCTGGATGAAGCGCTGCCACGAGGAACAGTGTAGGATAATGGTAGCGACCACAAGGGGGGCCCGAAAGCCTGAAGGAGAAAAGCTGCCCATTTATTCTGCTCCAGAATTGCCAGATATCCTTACCCATCCGCCCCAGTTTCTTTATAGGCCAGTCCCCTCAGCTCCGCCGCAACCCCGGGCAGAGCCAGGTGCGGGAGGATCCCCTCCTGCCAGTTTGCCTCTAGTCCTCCCGCCACCTCTGCAAGCGGAGGAGGCGCACCCCCTTCCGAGCGGGAGCCCCAGCTCCGTCCAGAGTGCCTCGGAGGAGCCACAGTCCTCTGAAGATACCGCAAGCGGGGATTCAGTTGCCAGTCCAGGGTCACCTGTTGTTAAAGACCAAAGCAGGGGAGTTAAATTCCAACAAGTCAGGCTACATTATGCCCTCAGAAGTACAACTGCAAGTCAGAGAGATGGTCACATCATGCCGTTACGCCAGGTCCCGGGGCTGTCTATCCTTAATGAACAGGACCAGGTTGTGGTGGGGCCCACCAGTCTTCTTTATGTGCCCTTCTCCACCACAGATTTATTGAATTGGAAGACGCATTATGCGTCCTACACTGCGAAGCCCCAAAAATTAACAGAATTAATGTCTAGCATCATGCAAACCCATCAGCCTACCTGGTCTGATTGCTGCCAGCTCCTGTCTACCCTCTTCACTACTGAAGAACGAGCACAGATTGTGCAAGCATCCACCCGACGGTTTGAAGAAAACCCCGTAAGAGAAACGGGCCTAGATCCCCGGCAAGCAGCCGCCACAGATTTTCCAAATGATGATCCCAAGTGGGACCCAAACAGTGCCGACTGGGCGACGGCCCTTACTCGGTTCCGCCAGGCCCTACTGCAAGGCCTGAAGAGAGGAGGCCAGAGGGCCATGAACATCGGAAAGGTAGCGGAGGTCCTCCAGCATCCAGATGAGAGCCCAGCAGCCTTTTATGAACGCTTATCCGAAGCTTACAGACTTTATACCCCATATGACCCAGCGGCCCAGGAAAATTTACGCATGGTAAATGCAGCCTTTTTGAGTCAGTCCCAGGGAGACATAAAATGGAAACTTCAGAAGTTGGAAGGATTCGCGGGCATGAATGCGGCCCAGTTAATGGAAGTTGCTCAGAAAGTGTTTGTGAATCGTGATCAAGAACGTCAGAAGGAAAGTGAACATAAAATGAAGAAGAAAGCTGAGTTCCTTGCTGCAGCTTTAGTTGACCGACGCGGAGGAAGTATCTCTAACCGAAGGACTCGAGGACGTGGAAGGGACCGAGGAGACGGCCAGTCCCCATTGGGCGCACATCAGTGCGCCTACTGTAAAGAAGGAGGACATTGGAAGAGTGAATGCCTGAACGTGAGCTCCGCCTCCTGGAGGGGAGGAGGGAGTATGCGGAGAGCAGGGGGAAGATTCCGGCAGCGGGGAGGAATGAATCGCACGCAATTCCAACAGGGAGAAGCAGCTATAGAGGGAATGGCAACCGAAGAGGGCTACAGCATGGATGAAGACTAGGCCAGACCGGGCTCCAAGTTTCCCCTAGGTCCCCAGGAGCCTATGGTCAGTTTAAAGATTGGGGACCAATATATGGACTTTATGGTGGATACGGGGGCCGAACATTCAGTAGTAGCAACACCAGTGGCCCCTCTGTCTTCTCGATCTACTACCATTGTCGGAGCTACGGGAGTTAGGGCCACAAAGCCTTTCTTGCAGAACCGCACTTGTGAACTAGGGGGACGGAAGATAACGCACCAGTTCCTACACATGCCCGAGTGCCCAATTCCCCTTTTGGGCCGAGATATGCTTGCTAAGCTTCAGGTGCAGATATCCTTTGTTGAAGGAGGGAAGATGGAAATGACTGTGAACTCGAAATCTGCTGGCCTGATGGTGCTGACTGTCCCCCGGGAAGAAGAATGGCGGTTCTATAGTGCATCTCCGACCAAGGCAGCCAGCCCTCGTATACCCACCAAAATCTCAGCTCCGCCCGAGGTATGGACGGAGGATAATCCTCCAGGCCTAGCAAAGAATATAGCCCCTGTGCTTGTCACCCTCAAACTGGGAGTGGAACCAGTGCACGTGAGACAATATCCTCTCCCGCGACCAGCGATTGAATGAATTCACTGTCATTTAATGAAACTAAAGTACGGACTTCTCAGAGAATGCCAATCGCCCTGGAATACCCCCCTCCTCCCAGTCAAGAAGCCTGGGTCAGGTGACTACCGCCCAGTGCAGGACTTGAGACGAGTAAATAATGCAGTTGAAACCATACATCCAGTAGTACCAAACCCATATACTCTCCTGGGACTGATTCCCGCTGAGGCTACACACTTCACCGTCTTGGATTTAAAGGATGCCTTTTTCTGCATACACTTAGCATCAACCAGTCAGCTCCTGTTTGCATTTGAATGGGAGGACCTAACCACAGGAAAGCGAAGCCAACTAACCTGGACTTGATTACCCCAAGGATTCAAGAACTTACCTACTCTCTTCAGTGCTGCCCTGAATCAAGATCTTTCAAGTTATCCTGTGACTTCAGCGAAGAGAGTTCTTCTTCAGTATGTGGATGACCTACTAGTAGCCACCAACTCCAAAATCGAATGTGTGCATGCTACCAGTGATCTCTTGCACCTCTTGAACGAAGCTGGATACAAGGTCTCAAGAGCCAAGGCGCAGTTGTGTCAAACTGAGGTAAAATATCTGGGATTCCATCTGTCCAAAGGGATCCGGAGACTGGGATCAGAGCGGAAAGAAGCAGTGTGCCGTATCCCTACCCCCACCACCAGGAAGCAGGTAAGGGCCTTCCTGGGAGCTGCAGGCTATTGTCGAATATGGATACCCAATTTTGCGCTGTTGGTGAAGCCATTGTACCAGGCCACCAAAGGCATGGAGCGATCCCCCTTAAAATGGGGACCAGAGCAGGATGCAGCATTCCGGTTGTTGAAAGCAGCCTTGATGTCATCACCAGCCTTAGGCCTGCCAGATGTACAGAAACCATTTCGCCTCTAGGTACATGAGTCAAGTGGAAATGCTTTGGGAGTATTGACCCAATCCCTCGGATCTTGGCAGCGACCTGTGGCTTACCTATCAAAGCAATTGGACACCGTCGCAAAAGGATGGCCACCTTGCCTGAGAGCTGTTGCAGCCACAGCTCTCCTGGCAGGTGAGGCTGACAAGCTCACTCTGGGTCAGAATCTTCAAGTTACAATGCCACACTCTGTCTTAACTCTCATGGAGCACAAGGGAAACTACTGGTTCACGAATTCCCGGATGCTAAAATATCAGAGCATGTTATGTGAAAACCCCCGATTGCAGTTGATTGTCAATCAAGCTTTGAACCCTGCCACACTGTTATCAACTGGTCCAGGCCCACCTCATCATGGTTGCTTGGAAGTAATGGACACTGTATTCTCCAGTCGCCCTGATCTAACTGATGTCCCATTGGAGAACCCCGAACGAACTTTCTTCGTGGATGGAAGTAGTCTTGTCATCAACGGACGAAGATGTGCTGGCTATGCAGTAGTGACCCTGGACATGGTAATAGAGTCATCAGCTTTGGCCCCAGGAACTTCAGCACAGAAAGCTGAACTGATAGCCCTCACTAGGGCACTGATGATAGGGACATGGCTCCGCTTAAATGTATATACAGATTCTAAATATGCCTTCACAACATTGCACGCACATGGAGCCCTGTACAGGGAATGTGGGTTAATAACCTCGGGAGGTAAGTCCATCAAGTATGGCCCTGAAATATTGACATTGTTAGATGCTGTATGGGCCCCCAAACAAGTTGCGGTGATGCACTGCCGAGGTCATCAGGTAGGAGACGGAGACGTTTCACGAGGAAATCGATTTGCTGACACTGCGGCTCGAGAAGCAGCCACTGCACAAGTTTCTGCCTCACGTACTATGGTCCAGGCAGCCATATTCCCAGTACCCCTCAATGCATGGACCCCTCGATACACTTCCAAAGAGCTAGATTATTATTGCCAAACAGAAGGAAGAGAGTTATCTGAAAACAGGTGGATAGTACTACCACCGCCAACAGGTAGTCTTCCTCCTGGCCCAACTGTGATCCCTGAAACGTTAGGTCCAGCCTTTGTTCAAGCTTTCCACCAAGCCACACATTATGGGAAGACCGCGATGGAAAAAGCTCTCAAACCTCACTTTTGCATCTCACTATTAGGACCCCTGACAGCCTCAGTAGCCCGTAGATGTTTAACCTGTGCAAAAAACAATGCCCGGCAGGGTCCTAACCCTCCCCCAAGAGTTCAGTCAGTAGGAGTCACCACCATGGGAAATATCCAGGTGGACTTTGCTGACATGCCACGAGCAAATGGATACCATTACCTGTTAGTCCTGGTTTGTACCTTCTCCGGGTGGGTGGAGGCTTTCCCCACCAGAACTGAGAAAGCCAGGGAAGTCACCAAAGTTCTACTCCATGAAATCATTCCCCGGTTTGGAATACCATTAGTAATAGGATCAGATAATGGGTCCTCATTTGTATCTCAAGTAACTCAGTAGTTGGCCCGAGCCCTACAGGTGCAGTGGAAGTTACACACTGCTTATAGACCCCAAAGTTCAGGAAAAGTAGAGCGAATGAATCGGACCCTGAAGTCCCAGCTGTCCAAACTGTGTCAGGAAGCTCACCTGAAGTGGCCCCAGGCACTTCCTATAGCCCTCCTCAAGATACGTTCAGCCCCCACCAAGTCATTAGGAGTTTCCCCTTTTGAGGTCTTGTATGGGCGACCTCCACCCATTGTTCAAGGGATAAAAGGGGATATGAATCAAATTGGGTCTGAAATCACCAAACAAGAACTAGTGGCTCTAGGTTCTGTTTTGCAGAGTCTCTATGCATGGGTACAAGATCAGCTGCCAATCAACCTGACCAAACCACTGCATCCCTATAAGCCTGGAACTTCGGAGTGGATCAAGGAGTGGAGAAACACACCGCTAGCACCTCACTGGAGAAGACCCTATCTCATCAACTGCACTGATTATTCTGGCAGGTCTACGTACGGTAGAAGCTGTGGAAAAAGAGAACTTTAGTAAAGACTTTGCAGTATCTAGACAAATTCACTAAGACATTGTAATCATGTTTTCTCTATATATTTATATTGTACTTGCGGTAGCCCTGGGGCCCCTTGAAATGACTTTTGCCTTACCTCCCTGTGCCGCCTGTATAACCACTACCCGAGTCGGGACAAAAATTACCCAAACTTTGCTCTATCACTCTTTTTACACCTGCACTGGTGTGACTAGCCGATGTGTATATAATGGTACAGAATTAAGTATCTGTACTAAAGGGAACGTGAGAACTTGTTTTATTTATTTATTATTTATTTATTTATTGTTTCTTATATACCGCACTCTTAAAAATCAGCGCGGTTCACATAAAACAAGGTTGTGCCAGGGGCACTTACATTGAACTGGAAGCTTAACTTGGATATCAATTGGGATTAACTATGTACAGCAAAACACTCGACAAAACCCTCATATCATGTTCTGGAGTTGCGATGGAACAACGAGGATGGAGCCCTCCTAAATGCTACACGACAGCTCGCAGATCCCACTAGACCGGCCCCTCTTTACTTCGATGCTTGTGAGGCCATCAACAGGAATGGCTACTATAGCTGTGGATCTGTTGACAACGAGCGAATTTATTATCATGATGAGAAGTACATGTGCCCTGAAGGAGCCTACAAGTGGGGAAAATGTACCGGGACGCATACCCCAACTAGTTATGTCAAAGCATCTGAAGACGCCTACTTTTGCCCCAAGTGGGAGTGTGTATTGTGGCAAAGTCAACCATTTTGAGCATGGGGGAGGTGAACAGCATAAGGAATTCACCTTAATCAAGGGGCCTCTGTTAGGTGTGCAGGGTCAAAAGGCCAGAGCCACAGTTCAAAGGCAGAAAAAACCCAGCTGGAACAAGTTCCAGGAAATGCTTGACAGTGTAAGAGGGATAGATTGCAAGCACGAGGACAAAAACCCTCACTCTACCAACTGCACTGATTATTCTGATGTCAGAAGGCAGGGGGATTACAAACACCTGGGACAGAAAGAGGTGGGGTTGGATCCCAGTGAGTATAAACCTTAGTTAAATTATAGCAGTAGCAGAAGGAGTAGGAGCTGGAAGAGGAGTGAGTGCAGAGGACAGACTTCAGAGCAGCAAGGACGATGGAATGCTGGAGAAGCCAGAGCAGGTGCTAACTTCTGGAGACAGGCTGAGCTACCCATTGCTGAGAGAGGTGATTTCCCTGAATCACGTTTGCAACAAAGGTGGGAGCCAGGAAGGAGAGAAGCTTTCAGGCCACCAAAGAGGATGTCAGCAGGGCACTCTCATCAAGTGGGTGAGTCAGAACTTATGGAATTGGGTGAACCAATGTCAGAGCTAGGGGCAGAAGAAGATATGTTGATGGATTGTTCTTTATGCCAAGCTCTAGACTTAAAGTGTCTGAAGAAAGGCCAGCCTAAAAAGAACTGTTCCTCTTAATGAAGTATCCTCTGAGCTAAGCAGAGAGAAAGTAAATTCCTGTGTGTTTTGAAAAGGAGGAATTTACTGCAGCATAAGCTAATGAAGTAAGGCTGTGATTCATGCTCCTGTGTCAGCTGTGTTAAAACTCTACAACGGAGAAAGAGTTAATTAGCTGCTAGAAGAGTTTGTGCTTTGCTCCTGTCTTTTATAAGAAAAGCCTGCTATAAGAGTCTTGAGGACACTGTGAATGCTTATTTCATAACCTAAGTTTGGTTCTTCACCTGGAAGTGCAGCCTAGAGAGAATTATGGCTGAGTGAAGATAATTTTGCCATAGAAAAAGTAAAGTTTGTTTTTCTATTGCTCTGATTGACAAAGGACAATAAGAAAAATGGCATCTGGTTATATGTGAAAAGGCTAGCTTCTGCAGTGAAGAGGACTTTAAAAGCCAATATTGAGTTCTGTTTGTTTTGCCACCAACTTGCTGAACCTTAAGCAAAAATCCTATAATTTAAAATTCTGTAAATGGTACCAGGAACCTGATCTGTTCTGTTGTGTTCAAAATTAATTCTTTTTCTGTCATAAGCCTTACCCTTGGTTTAACACGACTACAATCCTTCTACTTAAAGCATAAATAGAAGAAGGTTCTCAACCACCACGCCCTCAACAACTAGAAGACTAGTGGTTATGGCGTTGTGCTTGTGACAGTATATTAGGCCACCTGGACTGATGGACCTCAGGGGCAGGATGGAAATCATCGCCGAGCCAATTTAGAGAGACTACCATTGTTGACACCCCTTAATTGTCTGAAAGGTACCTGTAATCCCATGAAGCTCCTTGTGTTTAACCCTAGCCAGTGGCAGCTAGGATATCGATTTGGTTTACGTATAGCGGGAAGGGAAGTAGACCTTGGAACCTTCCTGCATATACAACTTAACACCAAGACCCGCATTTCCTCACCTTATCAAATACACCATACCTTCTATGAAGCCCTGCAGATGGAGATAGAACTTCCCCAGACTACGCAGAATTTATTCATTGAGCTTGCTGGAGCTGTAGCCTCAAGTCTCCACATTTCTAATTGTTTCTTCTGTGGTGGAAACAAGATGGGAGACCAATGGCCCTGGGAAGCAAGAGAACTTAACTACTCCGTCCCCTATAACCAGACCGCCCTGAACAAGACTGCTAGTGAATGGGTGTTGGCCAACACCATCGTCGGCCATCTCTGTTTCGTCCGCATGGGACTGCAGTTCACCATACCGGTGGGACAAATGATCTGCCTCAGCCAACAAATTTATAATGCCACCACAAAGAAGACATCCTGGTGGTCAGGTGTTAATGCTACAGAACCTTCCAACCCTTTAATCTCTTTCCCTCATTTTGCCAAGCTATGGACTATCCTCGCCCTGCCCAATACATGGGAAGCCCCTCCTGGGCTTTATTGGATTTGTGGCGCTCGAGCATATGCTCGACTCCCTAATAACTGGGGAGGGGCATGTGTCTTGGGAACAATACGACCTTCATTCTTCCTTATTCCACTTTCTCAAGGGGAGCAGTTAGGCTTCCCCTTCTACAATGGTCGACGGAAGCGGAGCACTCTCAAAATAGGACAATGGGATAAGTGGGAGGGTGATGAGTGGCCCCCTGAGCGAATTATCTCATATTATGGCCCAGCCACTTGGGCACAAGATGGGACCTGGGGATACTGCACTCCTGTTTATATGTTGAATCGTATTATACGCTTGCAAGCTGTTGTAGAAATCATAACCAATGAAACTAGTAGAGCACTAACTCTTTTAGCAAAGCAAAGCACCCAAATGCGTACGTCTGTTTACCAGAACCGCTTAGCACTTGACTATTTACTAGCATCTGAGGGTGGTGTGTGTGGTAAGTTTAATCTAACTAACTGTTGTTTGCAAATTGATGATCAAGGTCAGGTCGTTGAAGAAATAGCTGACAATATGTGTAGGCATGCATATGTACCAGTCCAGACTTGGAATGGCCTTGACCTCAGTGGATGGTCTGGGACCCTATTTTCAGGCCTAGGTGGATTGAAGACTTTTATGTTTGCAGTTCTTGTCATGATAGCTATGTGCTTGCTTCTCCCATGTTTTCTGCCTCTTTGTGTGCGAATGTTTACCTCAATTATTGATAGTACTGTAGAACGTAAGGCAGCAGCCAGAGTGTTAGCCATTGTCACGTGGCTGCAGGCCTTTGCCTAGGGCCCCGAGGTTGGAGTTGCCTTGCTATCTTCTAGTAGTCAAAAATAGTCTCAAGTCGAGTGGTTAAGGCAAAACAAAACAAGGGCTTTATTCCCCTTCCCCCAAGGATATCATGTGCATAACCAAAAACATGGAAAACAAAACAGTTTCTCTCAAAGAAAAATATCTTCTTTTTCTTTGCTCTTTTTACAGGGCTTCAGCACAAAGAGTCAATATCATCCGCAAGACATAATGTACAATCCATAGGAGCCTGTTCTGGAACCCTGGTGTTACTTTCCCATTGCATCTCCTCACACTCAGCATGTGTTGTGCTTGGGTTTAAACCTTCACAGCTGTTTCAATGAAAACCCCTCTCTGAAAGTTCAGATAGCATACATGGATACAGTTCTGTGCAAGTATGTTTAAGAGTTCCTGTATCTGTAGGGTTGCCTCTCCATCTTTCCTTCTGCCCCTTCCAGTTGTTAGGGACTGTTTTATAGCTTCCTGTAGATGTTTCTGGTCTGGAGCTCTGCTCTGACCCTCCGTTCCAACTGGAGCTTCTAGCTTTCCCTCTCACAGTGCTAGGCTCCCACCTGTATAATTGTTGAGGTCTTTCCTCTGGTAGTGAGGACTGGGGACTTTCCTGCTCACTCGGTCTAGGCAGCCTCTTAGCCCCAGGTTGTGCCTTCCTTCTCTCTGGAGCACTGGCTTCTCTCCTTGGGCTGTAAACAGGTTCCTCGTAGGACCTCCAGCTACCGGCAGTCTGAGCACTTCCTCTGCCACGTTCCTCTGAAGCCTTGCCTCTGCTGCTTCCTGTTCCAGTGACACGCCCAGTGCTTCCTCTGTTCAGCAGGCTTCTCCATCTATGACCTCTGCCTCCCTGGTTGCTGTCCTCTGCTCTCTCCTTCCCCTTCTGCTTCTCCTTCTCTTCCTCTTCCTGCCTTGCTGGATCTACCAACCAGCTTTTATCTCCCTGTTCGCTGTAAGCTGACTGTGCTTTCTTGGACAGGTGATCATAATCAATCCCCAAGCTTTCTGCTACGTCATAGCGTGGGTGTGGCAGTTCTGCTCCTCTGTTCCTTTGCTTCTCCTGAGCTGCACATGCTGGCTGCCTAACAGATCCTAAGGTAAATTTCTCCTTTCCATCTATCTGCATAGGCTCTGTGTGGGCTTCTACGTCACACCATCTGGCAGTATCAGGCTTTACCCCGAGATGAAGCCTCAGTTTAACCAGAGTCCGGTATGTGATTAGTTTCTCACCCTCTCTTTTATTTGGGTTGAGAATAATCAAAGGGGGGAATGTGGTAGGCTATGGCCTGTAAACTAGGCCTAGACCCCAACCCCCACCTGAGAGTAGTGCTGAGAAAAACCAGAGTAAAGAAACTGCCTTAAACTGCTTTAAACTTGCTTTTGAAAAGTTTGTATAATTCCTTTATGCTGATGATAGACATGTTCTTGCATTCTCTGAGCTAGAAATGGCCTTGAAGTAGAAATGTATCTATGTCTAAGACTGTGCCTTTGTTAGAATAGTCTGAGCAGGGGGAGCAAGGAGCTAGGCCCAGAGAGGGTCCCCAATTGGACAGGTGCAAGGGGCGTTGGGACCAATAGAAAGTTTGCCTGTATCAGAAGTGTAAAATTGTATATAAGGAATTTGCTCCTGTACTCCATTGCTCAGTCACTTTTGGATGCACTCCTTGTCTGAGCCTGTGCACAATAAATTGGCTTGGAACCTGCAACTGACTCCTGGTTTTATTCATTGCGTGCACTTCGCTGCTACACTACTACTGTAGCAGCGAAGTGCATGCAATGAAAAAACCAGGAGTCAATAGCAGGTTCCAAGCCAATTTATTGTGCACAGGCTCAGACAGGAGAATGTCCAAAAAAGTCTGAGCAATGGAGTACAGGAGCAAATTCCTTATATACAATTTTACACTTCTGATACAGGCAAACTTTCTATTGGTCCCAACGCCCCTTGCACCTGTCCAATCGGGGATCCTCTCTGGGCCTAGCTCCCTGTTCCCCCTTCTCAGGCTATTCTAACAAAGGCATAGTCTTAGATATTGATACATTTCTACTTCAAGGCCATTTCTAGCTCAGAGAATGCAAGAACATGTCTATCATCAGCATAAAGGAATTATACAAACTTTTCAAAAGCAGTTTAAAGCAGTTTCTCAAACTCTGGTTCTCTTCAACACTAGTCTCAGGTGGGGGTTGGGTCTAGGCCTAATTTACAGGCCCTAGCCTACCACATTCCCCCCTTTGATTATTCTCACCCTTAACAGAAGAGGGTGAGAATGGAATTAGATAACGATACTTTAAATTGGTGCTTCTTCTCGGGGTATAGCCTGATACTTCCACATGGCTAGTACGCGAGCTGCTGTCTTACGTTCAACTGTTCTGTCAATGATTGAGGTAAACATACGTAAGCAAAGAGGCAGAAAACATGGAAGGAGTAAACATATAGCTGCCAAGACTAGTACTGCAAACATAATAGTCTTCAATCCTCCTAGCCCTGAAAATAGAGTTCCAGACCATCCATTGAGCTCTAGTCCACTCCAAGTCTGAACTGGTACATGTGCTAGCCTACGCATATGGTCAGCTATCTCCTCAACAACCTGACCTTGATCATCAGTCTACAAACAGCAATTAGTTAGATTAAACTTTCCACACACCCCACCCTCTGATGCTAATAAATAATCAAGTGCTAAGCGGTTCTGGTAAATGACTGTACGCATTTGGGTACTTTGCTTGGCTAAAAGAGTTAGTGCTTTACTTGTTTCATTAGTTCTAATTTCTACAACAGCTTGTAAGCGTATAATACGATTCAGCATATAAACAGGAGTGTGGTATCCACAGGTCCCATCTTGCGTCCAAGTAGCTGGCCCATAATAGGCGATAATTCTCTCAGGTGGCCACTCATCACCATACCACTTATCCCATTGACCTATCTTCAGAGTGTTTTGCTTCTGTCAACCACTGTATATGGGGAAGCCTAACTGTTCCCCTTGAGAGATGGGAATAAGGAAGAAAGAGGGTCGTATTGTTCCCAAGACACACGCCCCCCCCCCCCCCCCAGTTATTAGGGAGTCGAGCATATGCTCGGGTGCCACAAATCCAATAAAGCCCAGGAGGGGCTTCCCAGGTATTGGAGAAGGTGAGGTCAGTCCATATCTTAGCAAGATGAGAGAAAGCGATTAAAGGGTTGGAAGGTTCAGTAGCATTTACACCTGACCACCAGGATGTTTTCTTAGTAGTAGCATTGTAAAATCGTTGGCTTAGACAGACCAGTTGTCCTACCTGTATGGTGAACTGTGGTCCCGTTCGGACAAAACAGAGACGGCCGACAATGGTGTTGGCCAATACCCATTCACTAGTGGTTTTATTCAAAGCAGTCTGGTTATATGGGATGGAGTAGTTCAATTCTCTTGCCTCCCAGGGCCATTGGTCTCCCATCTTAGTTCCCCCACAGAAGAAACAATTAGAAATGTGGAGACTAGAAGCTACAGCCCCAGCTAGTTCAATGAATAAATTCTGCGTGGTCTGGGGAAGCTCTATCTCCGTCTGCATGGCCTCATAGAAGGTATGGTGTATTTGATAAGGTGAGGAAATGAGGATCTTGGTGTTAAACCGTATGTATACATAGGCTCCAGGGTCTATTCCCCTACCCGCTATTCGTAAGCCAAATCTATACCCTTGCCTCCACTGGCTAGGGTCAAGCACAAGGAGCCTTAAGGGGTTACAAGTACCTTTCGGACACTTAAGGGGTTCCAGCAATGGTAGTCTCTCTAAGTTAGCTCTGCGATGATCCCCATCTTGCCCCTGACCAGGTGGCATAATATACACACTCCCACTTGGGGCAAAAGTAGGCGTCTTCAGATGCTTTGACATAACTAGACGAGGTATATGTCCCGGTGCATTTCCCCCACTTGTTTGCTCCTTCAGGGCACATGTATTTATCATCCTGGTAATAACTTCGCTCTTGGTCAACAGACCCACAGCTATAGTAGCCATTTCTGTTGATGGCATCACAAGCATCAAAGTAAAGAGGAGCTGGTTTTGTGGGATCTGCGAGCTGTCGTGTGGCATTTAGGAGGGCTCCATCCTCGTTGTTCCATCGCAACTCTAGAACATGATAAGAGGGGTTCTGTCGGGGGTTAAAACAAGTCCTAACCTTCCCCCTAGTACAGATACTTAATTCTGTACCATTATATACACATCGGCTAATTACACCATTACAGGTGTAGTAGGAGTGATAAAGTAAAGTTTGGGTAATCTTTGTCCCGATTCGGGTAATGGTTATACAGGCTGCACAGGGAGGTACGGCAAAAGTCATTTCAAGGGGCCCCAGGGCTACCACAAGTACAACATAAACACATAGAGGTAACATGATTATAATATTTCAATGAGTTTGTCTAGAAATTGCAGATTCTTTACTGAAGTTCTCTTTTTCCACAGCTTCCACTGTACATAGACCTGTCAGCTTCCGGTTGGTGACAGGAGTAGGGTTGCAGATTCCTCAAGCTTCTGCCGTACGTAGACCTGCCAGCGTCCGGTAGGTGGCAGGAGTAGGGCTGTAGACTCTCACAGCAGTGGTTGTCGTCGCAGCGTGAGTCACAATGGTGATGTTGGATTGGTGGTTGAAGTCCAGGGACGAAGTTCGGTAGTCGCCGCTGGCTTTACCCGACTGTGATGGATCCAAGGTTCTAATTCCGCAATTTTAACTGCTGTAGGGGTCGACAATATGACGACATAGGATCCTTTCCAGTGAGGTGCTAACGGTGTCTTCCTCCACTCCTTGATCCACACCGAAGCTCCAGGCTTATAGGGATGCAGTGGTTCGGTCAGGTTGATGGGCAACTGATCTTGTACCCACGCATGGAGACTCTGCAAGACAGAACCTAGAGCCAATAGTTCTTGTCTAGTGATTTCGGACCCAATCTGACTCATATCCCCTTTTATCCCTTGGACAATGGGCGGAGGTCGCCCATACAAGACCTCAAAAGGGGAAACTCCCAATGATTTGGTGGGGGCTGAACGTATCCTGAGGAGGGCTATAGGAAGAGCCTGGGGCCACTTCAGGTGAGCTTCCTGACAGAGTTTGGACAGCTGGGACTTTAGGGTCCGATTCATAAGCTCTACGTTTCCTGAACTTTGGGGTCTGTAAGCTGTATGTAACTTCCACTGCACCTGCAGGGCCTGGCCAACTGCTGAGTTACTTGAGATACAAACGAGGGCCCGTTATTTGATCCTATAACTAATGGTATTCCAAACCAGGGAATGATCTCATGGAGCAGAATTTTGGTAACTTCCCTGGCTTTTTCAGTTCTGGTGGGGAAAGCCTCCACCCACCCAGAGAATGTACAAACCAAGACCAACAGGTAATGATATCCATTAGCACGTGGCATTTCTGCAAAGTCCACCTGAATATTTCCCATAGGGGTGACTGCTACTGACTGAACTCTTGGGGGCAGGTTAGGACCCTGCCGGGCATTGTTCTTTGCACAGGTTAAGCATCTGCGGGCTACTGAGGCTGTCAGGAGTCCTAATAACGAGATACAAAAATGAGGTTGGAGAGCTTTCTCCATCGCAGTTTTCCCATAATGTGTGGCTTGTTGGAAAGCTTGGACAAAGGCTGGACCTAATGTTTCAGGGATTACAGTTGGACCGGGAGGAAGACCACCCGCTGGCGGTGGTAGCACTATCCATCCGGTCTCTGATAACACTCCCCCTTCCTCTTGGCAATAATAGTCTAACTCTCTGGAAGTGTATCAGGGAGTCCATGCACTGAGGGGTACTGGAAATATAGCTGCCTGGACTGTAGTACTAAAGGCAGGAACTTGCCCAGTGGTGGCTGCTTCTCGAGCTGAAGCGTCAGCAAATCTATTCCCTCGTGAAATTTCTCCTTCCCCTACCTGATGACCTCGGCAGTGCATTACTGCAACTTGTTTGGGGGCCCATACAGCATCTAGCAATGTTAATATCTCAGGGCCGTACTTGATGGACTTGCCTCCTGAGGTTATTAACCCTCGTTCTTTGTACAGGGCTCCATGCGCGTCCAATGTTGTGAAGGCATACTTAGAATCTGTGTACACATTTAAACGGAGCCCTTCCCCTATTATCAGTGCCCTGGTGAGGGCTATCAGTTCAGCTTTCTGTGCTGAAGTCCCTGGGGCCAAAGCTGAGGATTCTATTACCATGTCCAGGGTCACCACTGCATAACTAGCACATCGTCATCCGTTGATGACAAGGCTACTTCCATCCGCGAAGAAAGTTCATTCAGGGTCGTCTAATGGGACATCAGTTAGATCAGGGCGACTTGAGAATACAGTGTCCATAACTTCCAAGCAATCATGATCAGGTGGACCTGGACCAATTGGCAACAGCGTAGCAGGGTTCAAAGCTTGACTGACGATCAACTGCAATCGGGGGTTTTCACAAAACATGCTCTGGTACTTCAGCATTCGTGAATTCGTGAACCAGTAATTCCCTTTGTGTTCCATGAGGGTTAGGACAGAATGTGGTACCATAATTTGGAGATTCTGACCCAAAGTGAGCTTGTCGGCCTCACCCGCCAGGAGGGCTGTAGCTCCGATGGCTCTCAGGCAAGGTGACCATCCTTTTGCGACAGTATCCAGTTGTTTTGATAGATAAGCCACAGGTCGCTGCCAAGATCCGAGGGATTGAGTCAATACTCCCAAAGCATTTCCACTTGACTCATGAACATAGAGGCGAAATGGTTTCTGTACATCTGGCAGGCCCAAGGCTGGTGATGACATCAAGGCTGCTTTTAACGATCGGAATGCCATATCCTGTTCTGGGCCCCATTCCAGGGGAGATCGCTCCATTCCTTTGGTGGCCTGATACAATGGCTTTGCCAACAGCGCAAAATTGGGTATCCATATCCGACAATAGCCTGCAGCTCCCAGGAAGGCCCTCACCTGCTTTCTGGTGGTGGGGGTAGGGATGCGACACACCACTTCCTTTCGCTCTGGTCCCAATCTCCGGATCCCTTTGGACAGATGGAATTCCAGATATTTAACCTCAGTTTGGCACAACTGCGCCTTGGCTCTTGAGACCTTGTATCCGGCTTCGTTCAGGAGGTGCAAGAGATCACCGGTGGCATGCACGCATTCGTTTTTGGAGTTGGTGGCTACTAGCAGGTCATCCACATACTGAAGAAGGACTCTCTTCCCTGGAGTCACAGAATAACTTGAAAGATCCTGATTGAGGGCAGCACTGAAGAGGGTAGGCGAGTTCTTGAATCCTTGGGGTAATCGAGTCCAGGTGAGTTGATCTCGCCTCCCTGTGGTGGGGTCTTCCCATTCAAACGCAAACAGGAGTTGACTGGTTGGTGCTAAACGTATGCAGAAGAAGGCATCCTTCAAATCCAAGACGGTGAAGTGAGTAGCCTCAGCGGGGATCAGTCCCAGGAGAGTATAAGGGTTTGGTACTACTGGATGTATGGTTACAACTGCATTATTTACTCGTCTCAAGTCCTGCACTGGGCGGTAGTCACCTGTCCCAGGCTTCTTGACTGGGAGGAGGGGGGGTATTCCAGGGTGATTGGCACTCCCTGAGGAGTCCATACTTCAATAACTTCATTAAATGACAGTGAATTCCTTCAATCGCCGGTCGCGGAAGAGGATATTGTCTCACGTGCACTGGTTCCACTCCTGGTTTGAGGGTAACAAGCACAGGGGCTATATTCTTTGCTAGGCCTGGAGGATTATCCTCTGCCCACACCTCAGACGGAGCTAAGATTCTGGTGGGTATACGGGGACTGGCTGCCTTGGTCGGAGATGCACTATAGAACCGCCATTCTTCTTCCCGGGGGACAGTTAACACCATCAGGCCAGCAGATTTTGAGTTTAGAGTTTAGTTATTTCCATTCCTCCCCCTTCCACAAAGGATATCTGCGCCTGGAGCTTAGCAAGCATATCTCGGCCCAAAAGGGGAATTGGGCATTCAGGCATGTACAGGAACTGTTGCGTTATCTTCCGTCCCCCTAGTTCTCAAGTGTGGTTCTGCAAGAAAGGCTTTGTGGCCCTAGCTCCAGTAGCTCCGACAATGGTAATGGATCGAGAAGACAAAGGGGCCACTGGTTTTGCCACTACTGAATGTTCAGACCCCGTATCCACCATAAAGTCCATATATTGGTCCCCAATCTTCAAACTGACCATAGGCTCCTGGGGACCTAGAGGAAACTTGGAGCCCGGTCTGGCCTAGTCTTCATCCATGTTGTAGCCCTCTTCGGCTGCCATTCCCTCTATAGCTGCTTCTCCTTGTTGGAACTGTGTGCGATACATTCCTCCCCGATTCTGGAATCGTCCCCCTGCTCTCCGTATGCTCCCTCCTCCCCTCCAGGAGGCAGAGTCAAAGTTCGGGCATTCATTCTTCCAATGTCCTTCTTCTCTACAGTGGGCACACTGATTTGCGCCCAATGGGGGCTGACCATCTCCTCGGCCCCTTCCACGTCCTCGAGTCCTTCGGTTAGAGAAACTTCCTCCTCGTCGTTCAACTAAAGCTGCAGCAAGGAAATCAGCTTTCTTCTTCATTTTACGTTCACTTTCCTTCTGACGTTCTTGATCACGATTCACAAACACTTTCTGAGCAACTTCCATTAACTGGGCCGCATTCATGCCCGCAAATCCTTCCAACTTCTGCAGTTTCCATTTTATGTCTCCCTGGGACTGACTCACAAAGGCTGCATTTACCATACGCAAGTTTTTCTGGGCCGCTGGATCATATGGGGTATAAAGTCTGTAAGCTTCAGATAAGCGTTCATAAAAGGCCGCTGGGCTCTCGTCTGGATGCTGGATGACTTCTGATACCTTTCCAATATTCATGGCCTTCTGGCTTCCTTTCTTCAGGCCTTGCAGTAGGGCCTGGCGGAACCGAGTGAGGGCCGCCGCCTCATTCACAACGTTTGGATCCCACTCAGGATTGTCATTTGGAAAACCTGCGGCGGCTGCTTGCCGGGGATTTAGGCCTCCCTCTTCTACAGGGTTTTCTTCTAACCTTCGGGTGGACGCTTGCACGATCCGTGCTCGTTCTTCAGTAGTGAAGAGGGTAGACAGGAGCTGGCGGCAATCAGACCAGGTAGGCTGATGGGTCTGCAAAATACTAGACATTAATTCGGTCAGTTCTTGTGGCTTTTCAGTATAGGATGCATAATTTATTTTATTTTATTTATTTATAGTTCTTTTATACCGCACTCTTTTTCATCAGCGCGGTTTACATTAAACAGGAATACTCATTGCAAGCAACAGACTGTGATGAGTTTACATATAACAGGAGAATTCAACTGGGATTTTAACTTTGGGAAACTTTGTACATATTTGTAAAAACTTTGTAAAAACTTAGTACATATTTGTAAAGAACATATATACTTTGAGAAACTTTATACATATTTGAAAGAACCTATATACAATGGATAGAATTTCTTAGTAACATCTTGAGTAAAAAGGTATAATGCGTCTTCCAGTTCAATAAATCTGTGGTGGAGAACGGCACATAAACGAGACTGGCTGGCCCCACCACAACCTGGTCCTGTTCATTAAGGATAGGTAGCCCTGGGACCTGGCGCAATGGCATGACGTGACCATCCCTCTGACTTGCCGTTGTACTTCTGAGAGCGTAATGTAGTCTGGCTTGTTGGAATTCGGCTCACCTGCTTTGGTCCTTGGCAGTAAGTTGACCCTGAAGTAGCAAATGAATCCCTGCTTGCAGTGTCATCGGTGGACTGCGGTCCTTCCAAGGCACTCTGGATGGAGCTGGGGCTCGCGGCCAGGAGGGGGTGCGCCACCTCCTGTTGCGGAGGTGGTTGGTGGACTAGGGGTAAATCGGCAGGAGGGGGTCCCCCTGCGCCAGGCTCTGCCCGGGGTGGTGACGGAGCTGAGGGGACTGGCCTATAGAGGAACTGGGGCGAATAGGTCAGAATATCTGGAGATTCCGGGGCATACAGGCAGCTTCTCTTTTCCAGACTTCCAGGCCCCCCTTGTTGTCGCTACCAATATCCTACACTGTTCCTCGTGGCAACGCTTCATCCAGGAGGGCTCCTTTTCACAAATATTTAACCAGGAATCTATATAGGGGAACTGGTCAGGGTGTTCTCTACGTACAATCTGATGAACTCGGGATATGATTCTAACATCAAAAGTACCACCAGGGGGGCACGCGGTGACCAGCACCGGCCACTCCCTGCCACAAAGTATTTCTAATCGGGACGGAGACATTTTTACTCCATAGTCGCCGTCAAATCCCTTCTTGAAATTCTTGATCATACACTTCAGCGGCGTTTGCGTGGACTCTGACCCTCCCATAATGACGTATACAACAACAGACAGTAGGGGCGGGTGGTAGGGCTGCAGGTAAGGGGTCTGTACAGCCCTAGGAACAAATAGGTAGACAAACACCGAACGCTTCCCTCCTTTTCACGACGTGGGCGCGGTCGCCCAGCCAGGAACTGCACTACTCAGGACTCCGCACTCACTTGGTCTGTGTTTCAAGACCTCTCATTCATACACACAACCAAACATGCTAGCAACGTTTTCCCAAATTCCCAGGCCTACCTTACTAACCAACAGCAGTGGTTTCGGTCTCGCGCATACTCATGCAAGATGTACTCGGACTGCTGATTAATCAAGGGTAGTAGTTTCGGCCTCGCGCAATCTCATGCAAGGCATACTCGGACGTGCCCTGAGAGGTGATCAGGCTCTCGGTACCGTATTCCCATACCAATTCAGTCTCGCGTATACTCATGCTGTAGCAGCGAAGTGTACGCAATGAATAATACCAGGAGTCAATTGCAGGTTCCAAGCCAATTTATTGTGCACAGGCTCAGACAGGAGCGTGTCCAAAAAAGACTGAGCAATGGAGTACAGGAGCAAATTCCTTATATACAATTTTTACCGTTTGATCCAGGCAAACTTTCTATTGGTCCCAACGCCTCTTGCACCTGTCCAAGCGGGGACTCTCTCTGGGCCTAGCTCCCTGTTCCCCCTTCTCAGGCTATTCTAACAAAGGCATAGTCTTAGATATTGATACATTTCTACTTCAAGGCCATTTCTAGCTCAGAGAATGCAAGAACATGTCTATCATCAGCATAGAGGAATTATACAAACTTTTCAAAAGCAGTTTAAAGCAGTTTCTCAAACTCTGGTTCTCTTCAACACTAGTCTCAGGTGGGGGTTGGGGTCTAGGCCTAGTTTACAGGCCCTAGCCTACCACACTACTGCTACACAACCGAATAACCCAAAATTCAAAATACAATGGGGGGGGGGGGAGTATTCAGCTGTGGCAGCCAGCACTGGCAAAGTGCATGGCCGTCGCTGCCGAATGCTAACCTCATAAACCTTTGAATATTGGGCCCAATATGAATACCTACAGAGGTTAAGTAAAACGAAGTAGAAATTTATGAAATAGTAATAATAGGACAATGCCTGGGTTCTGGTGCTGGTCCATATTGGTTCTGGGTCAGTTCACATTTCTTGCCTGGTGACAGCATATAACATATTTTGTTGCTGTATCTCCTCTTTATCCCCAAGATAGTTTTTCATGTCCATTTTTTTATTTTCTCTCTCAGCTCTTGGAAACCTGGGTTTCTGTGTGTGTGTCTCTTTCTGTCTCTTCCCTCCCTCCTGTTTTCCACTTGCTTTGCTCTCTTTCCTTCGTCTTTATCTTCACAGTAAAACCGAGCTTTTATTTAAAATATTACAGGACTGCATTTTCTATCATTTCAGGCTGCCTTTATCCCACGGGCACGATATGACTACATTTCCCAGCATCCATGCCTACAGCTACAGGACAGCCTTTGTGACATCACTTCCTCCTGGATGGGGCAAAGTTTGCTGTAGTGTACTCTACAGTGCTGATATTCTGCAACACCAGAGAGAAGCTGAGAGTGGATTCTGACCAGCAAAGCCGAAAGCTGCCCCCCAAGGGTCCCTGCAGAGAGCCAGGGCTGGAGCTGGTGCTGTGGAGAAGGGCAGGAGAATGGCTGCAGGGCTGTCTGCTCAACAGGTAGGCAGCAAGGGAGGTGGTGCCAGGCAATGCCTTCCAGTATCTGAAACACACAGGGTGCATGGAGCGAGCAGAAGAAGAAATGAGCCTGACGCTACTCAATCCAGAAAATCCCCTGAGATTCTTCCTCCTTATCCCCTTCCCCTCACACTGCAGCTACTTCCTGTGGCGTTATCACGTTCTCTCTGCTTCATGTCTTCTCTCTAGATTCTCCTCCCTCTCTGCCTCTCCCTTTCCTTTCTGCAGTTCGTTTTGAGTGAACCTTGAGAAAATAAATGCTTATATTTAAAAATAGTACATAGCAAAACTCAAAAGCTGATTGAATTTGAATTTCAGATCAAGTTAGTCATTTAAAGGTTTATCTTTCTAGAAATTAAAAATAAAGTTTAAACCTTTCTGTGTCAAAGCAGCCACAACTATAGAAATGGTGTGAGCTGAAATATGTTGAATGCAGCTCAATACCGAGATTGGAGAAATAGCTACAAATGAATTTATTAAATAATCGTATAGCGTCACTGCTCTCCATACCCTAACAGTGTGTGCAATTATACATATCTGTTGCACTTTCATAGTATCAAGCTGGACTGTAAAGAACAACCCTAAACTCACACCTTCAGCCTGGAGCTCTTCCAATGTAAATCAGGATATGCACTTATTTGGGATCTAATAGAAAAAGTTTTCATTTATTTATCAACGGACTTACCACTATATTCATCAAGTATCTTCCTTACCATTGCTGCTGACTTTGCAAAGCTGCTCAAAATTAGTAAGACGTCAGTAAATAATGACATTTTATGTGTAGTTCCTTAAAACATGTAACAAAATATTTGCAGAGAATCTTGAATCAATTGGGCTATTTCTTTTGTAGCAGCAAAGCGCAGACAAACCAATGATACCAGGAGTCTGTTCAGAAGGTCCAAATCATTTATTTGTGCACAAGTCTCAAGCAAGGCAATTTCAAAATGGCTGAGCAAAGTTTTCAAGCATTACAACAACTTTTATAGACTTCTGTTCCATTCTAGGTATAGAAAAACATTTCATTGGTCCCGGTACTCTCCCGTACCTCCCGTAGCCCTTCTATTGGTCCCGGTACTGATAAGTTTCTCCAATTATGTTCCTTCTGTGGGCTTCTGTAGGCATGACACCTGCCTGCCCCCCTTCTAGTCCCAATTACAATGGTCAGTTCATCAACTTGTTACTTTCACACTTTCAAGGTTATGGGACCATTTGTGCGTGCAGAAGAGCAAGGTTCTGTAACTCATCTGTCAGCACTCCTCAATATTTCTCTGCAAATGTACTTTTTCTTATCAGTAACTTTTAAACATGTCTTTTCTGTATTTTTCCATTTCTTAATTCTGCAGTTCTGCTTATCTAAGCTAATTCAATATTTCTACTGAGTTCTTTCTTACAATAGCAGCATATTGGGGGATGTGCAATCCTATATGCCTCTCCACAGGCCTCATTTACAGGTCAAGCTAGCCATGCTGGCCTGCCTATGTCAGACACCGTGGGTCACAGGCCTGCACCTGCCACATTCCCCCCTTTGATTAATCTCACCCTATTACTTAATAAGGTGTGAGAATTAAATCACTTTCTAGAAGATTCACATCCTGATTAAAGGATTCTTACTAGTTCCACTAGGGCTAGCTTTGTATAAAGCCATTATTCTAGTTGCGGTCTTCCGCTCTACTGTATTATCAATAGCACTATGAAGGGAACGCATACAGCATGGGATTAAACATGGTAAGCAGAGGACAACAGCAACAAGGATTAGTACTAAGATAACGAAAGTCTTAAATCCTCCCAGCCAAGAGAAAAGGTTAGCAAACCAATTAGGAAATTTCAATGCGTGCCAAGTCTGTACTGGCACATAAGCATGTCTTTGCATATCTTTAGCAATTTCTTCAACTACTTGACCCTTATCATCTATTTTCAAACAGCAATTAGTTAAATTCAGTTTACCACATACTCCTCCTTCAGCTGCTAGCAAATAATCAAGGGCTAAGCGATTTTGGTATATGGCAGTGCGCATCTGAGTACTTTGTCTAGCTAAGAGCGTGAGAGCATGACTAGTTTCATTGGTTATTATTTCAACTACTGCTTGTAAGCGAATAATACGATTGATCATATAAATTGGGGTACGATAACCATACATACCATCATCATTCCAAGTGGCAGGTCCATAATACTCAATAATTCTTTCTGGTGGCCAATCATCACCTCGCCACTTCTCCCACTTGCCTATCTGTAAGGCCTCTCTTTTCTGTCTTGATGCTCCTTTGTGTTTGTGGGTAGTGTATACAGGGTATCCTAATTGTTCTCCATGTTCAGTGTTTAACAGGAAGAAAGAAGGTCTGATGGTTCCTAAGACACATGCTCCTCCCCATTGTGGCGGGAGTTGCGCATATGCTCGGTTTCCACAGATCCAATATAGGCCAGGTGGGGCTTGCCAGGCTTGGACTTTGGCAAGGTTAGTCCATAGACCTGCAAGTTCAGGAAATCTGGCTAATGGGTTAGGAGGTTCAGGATGTCTGATTCCTGACCACCAAGCTGTCTTTTTAGTCGTGGCATTATAGTATTTCTGGCTAAGACAGACCAGCTGTCCTACCTTTTGGGTGAACTGGGGTCCAGTTCTGGCATAGCAAAGACGTCCAACGATTGAGTGCGCTAACACCCATTCACTGGTAGTCTTGTGTAATTCAGTTTGATTGTAAATCATGGAATAATTCAATTCTTGGGCTTCCCAGGGCCATTGGTCTCCCATTTGGGTTCCGCCACAGAAATAACAATCTGTGATCTTAAGACTAGATACTACTGCTCTGGCTAATTCTAGAAACAAATTCTGTGAAGGGTGAGGGATCTCAAACTTATTTACATGCATAGCTTCATAAAAGGTATTATGAATATGATATTTAGATGACTTGTGGGCTTGAGTATTCAATCTAATATACACAATGGTCCCTGGATCTGTTCCTCCTCCAGCAATTCGTAAACCAAACTTATATCCTTGTTTCCATGCATGGGGATTATGTACACGCAAATGTAAGGGGTTGCAAGCATCTTTCTGACATTTATCATTTGTGGTTGGCTTGGTTAGAGTAGCCATCCGCTTATCTATTTTCTCATCAGTTATACCAGTGTTCCAGGTAGCATAGAAAACACATTCCCAATATGGACAATAGTAATCTGCCGCTGTAGCAGTACTATACCCTGATCCTGTTTTACCTGTACACTTCCACCAATTTGTGGCACCCTCTGGACACATATACTTATGGTCATTTCGATACGCTTTCTCCCATGTACCACAGGTGGACTGACTATCTCTATTAATAGCATTACATGCATCAAAATTCAAAACAGCAGGTTTAGTAATGTCCTTAAGTGGTGGTGTAGCAGCTAATATAGGTCCATCTGCATCCTTCCATCTTATTTCCAACGTGTAATAGGATGGATTCTGATGCGGATTATAGCATGCTTTGATTTTGCCATGAGTGCAAACATTTAGTTCAGTGGTGTTATAGATACACCGAGTTATTGTTCCCTTGCAGGTATAGTAAGAATGGTAAAGCAAAGTCTGAGTTACTTTCAGTCCAGTTCTAGTAGAAGTAATGCAAGCAGTGCATGGAGGTAAAGCATAAGTCTGTTCAAAACCTCCAAAGAAGGCAACCAAGGCAAAGCAGAAGCAAAGATACATGTTGATGTTGATTGGAGTTCTTCTGAATCCTCAGCTTGCTGATCTTGATCACGACGGTCTATTATTCTTCGTCCCGTTTGCTAATGAAGCAATTTAACGGGTGCTGAGTGTTGATTGAAGATCCTCAAGATGTCCGGCACACATTAACCAACTTAGCAATTCAGTTGGCTTGTGAAGTCTGGTTTTTAGTCAATGTAGTCTCAAAGTAGTAGTGTGTCAAATCACACACAAATCAGGTTCGTTGAAACAAAACTGTTGCTGCATGGAAAAACAGCAATCCTCTTCGAAAGACTTGGCTACTGCAAAGCACTTGCGATGAAGTGTCTATGCTGCTGGCTGCCGTCTCAGAGTAACTCGCAAGGGTACATCAGGGTGCTGCTCTGCTGTCCACCGCTCTGGTTCAGGATCGGCGGCGGGCTTGACTCTGCTGTGGTGGATCCAGGCGTCGATCTCGGCTACCTTTACTGCAGTTGGGGTAGACAGGATGACGGTGTACGGTCCCTTCCAATGGGGTTCCAACGGTATCTTCTTCCAATCTTTGATCCACACCGAAGTTCCAGGCTTGAAAGGATGCAAGGGTTCCGTCAAGTTGATAGGCAACTGGTCTTGGATCCACGTATGGAGAGTCTGCAGAACAAAACTAAGAGCTAGGAGTTCTTGCCTGGTTACTTCTGAACCAATCTGGGCTAAACTTCCTTTGACTCCCTGCACTATTGGTGGGGGTTTACCATACAAAACTTCAAAAGGGGAAAATCCTGTTGACTTTACAGGGGCTGAGCGTATTCTGAGTAAAGCTATGGGGAGCACTTGGGCCATTTCAAGTGTGTCTCCTGACAAAGCTTAGACATTTGGGCTTTCAAGGTACGATTCATTCGCTCAACTTTCCCTGAACTCTGGGGTCTGTATGCAGTGTGGAGCTTCCACTGTATCTGCAAAGCTTTTGCTAACTGCTGAGTAACTTGGGAGACAAATGAGGGTCCATTGTCTGACCCTATTACTGCTGGAATTCCAAATCTAGGGACAATCTCTCTCATTAAGGCTTTGGTAACTTCTCGGGCTTTCTCAGTTCTGGTTGGGAATGCTTCTACCCACCCAGAGAAAGTACAAACTAATACTAGTAGGTAATGGTATCCATTGGCTTTTGGCATTTCGGTGAAATCAACTTGGAGGTTGTGCATGGGGGTCACACCTCTTGACTGAACTCGGGGTGCTGTAATAAGGCCTTGCTTGGCATTATTCTTGGCACAGGTTTGACATTGTCGTGCTACTGAGGCTGATATGGTTGTCATCAGAGGGATGTAGAAATGTGGTCTGAGTGCTTTTTCCATAGCACTCTTCCCATAGTGTGTGGCTTCGTGGAAAGCTTTGACAAAGGATGGTCCTAACAGTTCAGGAATTACTATTCTTCCCGGAGGTTGACTGCCCTCTTCTGGTGGCAGCTCAATCCATCCATCTTTCAATACTCCATTTTCTTTGTCACAATAGTAATCCAATTCTTTGGTAGTATATCGTGGGGTCCATAAATTCAAAGGTACTGGAAACAATGCTGCTTGCATTGGCATAGCTTGTGGGGCAATTTGTCCTGTCATAGCTGCTTGTTGTGCTGAGGCATCTGCAAATCTATTTCCTCGGGCAACTTCTCCTTTTCCTGCTTGATGTCCTCTACAATGCATGACAGCTACACGTGTTGGGGCCCAGACTGCATCAAGTAACATCAATATCTCGGGACCATATTTGACTGATTTTCCTCCTGATGTGATGAGTCCTCTTTCTTTATAGAGAGCTCCATGGGCATGTAAGGTAGTGAAGGCATATTTGGAATCTGTATATACATTTAGCACAAGTTTTTCTCCTAACAACAATGCTCTGGTAAGTGCTATCAATTCGGCTTTCTGGGCTGATGTGCCTGAGGCTAGAGCTGATGATTCAACTACTTCGTGTTGAGTGACGACTGCATATCCGGCACAGCGTCGTCCGTCAAGGATGAGACTGCTCCCATCAACATAATAGATCTGGTCGGGATTGTCTATGGGCACATCTGTCAAGTCAGGTCGACTAGAGAACACAGTTTCCATGACTTCGATACAGTCATGTTCTGGGAGTTCTTCGCTGATGGGTATCAAGGTAGCTGGATTCAGGGCATGGCTCACTTCGAGTTGTATCTGTGGGTTTTCACATAACATGCTCTGGTACTTCAACATTCGGGAATTGGTGAGCCAATAATTTGCTTTCTGTTCCATAAGGGCAAGGACCGCATGTGGCACAGTGACTCGTATGTTTTGTCCTAGTGTGAGTTTGTCTGCCTCACTCACTAGTAGCGCTGTAGCTGCAACTGCTCTCAAGCAGGGTGGCCATCCTTTGGCCACAGGGTCCAATTGTTTCGATAGGTATGCTACAGGTCGTTCCCAATTTCCCAATTTCTGAGTCAACATGCCTAAGGCATTTCCCTGTGCCTCATGTACAAACAAGTGGAAAGGTTTGTGGACATCTGGTAGTCCAAGTGCTGGTGATGACATCAATTCTTCTTTTAGCTTCTGGAAGGCTGTATCCTGCTCAAGTCCCCACTCCAGTGGTGACTTTTCTTCTCCTTTTGTGGCTTCATACAGTGGTTTGGCAATTTGGGCAAAGTTGGGTATCCAAATTCGGCAATATCCTGCCGCTCCCAGAAAGGCTCTGACCTGCTTTCTGGTTGTTGGAGTTGGAATTCTGCATACTGCTTCTTTTCTTTCTCTGCCTAATCTTCTGCTTCCTTGGGTAATACGAAAACCCAAGTATTTCACTTCTGTTTGACATAGCTGTGCTTTGGCTCTGGAAACTTTATATCCAGCTTCATTTAGTAACTGCAAGAGATCTTTGGTGGCTAATATACACTCTCTTTCTGATACGGCAGCTATCAACAGATCATCCACGTACTGGAGAAGTACTCTCTTCCCCGGGGCTACTGGATAGCTTGAAAGGTCTTGATTTAGTGCAGCACTAAAGATGGTAGGTGAATTCTTGAATCCTTGGGGTAATCTTGTCCAGGTGAGTTGGCCCCCTCTTCCAGAGATGGGGTCCTGCCATTCGAATGCAAACAATATTTGGCTTACAGGGGCTAATCTTATGCAAAAGAATGCATCTTTTAAATCCAGTACAGTGAAATGGGTAGCTTCAGCAGGTATCAGTCCTAGAAGAGTGTAAGGATTGGGCACAACTGGATGTATAGTTTCAACTGCATCATTTACTCTTCTCAAATCTTGCACTGGGCGATAATCATCTGTCTCAGGTTTCTTTACTGGCAAAAGTGGGGTATTCCATGGGGATTGACATACTTTTAGTAGGCCATACTCGAGCAATCTCTGTAGGTGGCGATGAATGCCTTCAATTGCGGCTCTTGGGAGAGGGTACTGTTTGACGTGCACTGGGGTAGCACTAGGCTTGAGGGTTACAATCACTGGAGCTATATGCTTGGCTAGGCCTGGGGGACTGCCTTCTGCCCATACTTCAAGTGGTGCATGAATGTTCTTTAAAGTTTGTTCAAAATAGGTATCTTGAATCGAATCATCAATGTAGTATCTCCATTCTTCTTCTCGGGGTACTGTCAGCAGCATCACTCCTGCTGGTTTGGCTTGAGAATTCACTGTCATTTGCATTTCTCCTTGCTCGGAGAAAGATATTTGTGCTTGAAGCTTGGCTAGCATATCTCGTCCCAGTAGTGGTACTGGACATTCGGGCATGTAAAGGAATTGATGAGTTACTTGCTGTCCTCCTAGACTGCATATTCGGTTTTGAAGAAAAGACTTTGTGGCTTTGGCACCAGTTGCTCCTATAATGGTGACTGCTTTTTTGGTGAATGGGGCTATCTTTTTGTCTATTACTGAATGTTCTGCTCCAGTATCAACCATAAAGTTCATAAATTGGTCTCCTATTTGTATTTCGACCATAGGCTCCTGGAGACCTAAAGCAAACTTGGAGCCCGGTCTGTCCTAATCCACGTCATCCTCATCATGGGCTTGTGTGGCCAATGCTTGGATGGCTCCTCCTCCCCTCTCTCTCTGGAATTGTTCTCGATTGGCTCCTCCTCGGCCTCGGGGACGGCCTCGTCTTTCTTCTCGCCACTGATGATCGTTGTCGTCATCTTGCTGGGCGTCTTCGAGTTGCGGGCACGTATCTCTCCAATGTCCTTCCTCTTTGCAATAGGCGCATTGGTTCACGCCTAGTCTCTGGGTCCGGCCTCCGCCTTGACCCCGCCCTCTTCCTCTGCTCCTTCGATTAGGGACACCTCCCCTTTTCTTTTCAACTATGGCCGCAGCCAAAAAATCAGCTTTCTTCTTCATCTTTCTATCACATTCTCTCTGTCTTTCAGTATCACGATTCACATACACTTTATGAGCGACTTCCAATAACTGTGTTGCATTCATGCCCGCAAACCCTTCTAATTTCTGTAATTTACGTCTAATGTCTGGTTGAGACTGGTTTACAAAAGCAGAATTCACCATGCATAAACTTCCTGGTGCCTCGGGATCATAGGGAGTATACATTCTGTATGCTTCAGTTAATCTTTCATAATAATCTGCTGGGCTCTCATCTATTCCTTGGATAACTCCTGCTACTTTGGAAAGGTTCATAGCTTTTTGGCCTCCTCTTCTCAGGCCTTGTAAAAAGCCTTGGCGAAAGCGGGCTAGGGCTGTGGATCCTTCATCTGTATTTGGATCCCATTGGGGGTCTTCATTCGGGAATTCTCTCTGAGCTGCTTCTCTACGATCTATTATATTCTGCCCCTGCGCTGGAGCTGCAGGGTTTTCTGCCATCCATTCAATAGCTGCTTTTCTAATTCTCGCTCGTTCTTCTGTAGTGAATAGGGTGGTCAGGAGCTGACGGCAATCTGGCCAAGTGGGTTGGTGAGTTTCCATAATACTAGTTACTAATTCTGTCAGCTCCTGGGGCTTGTTAGTATAGGAGGCATAGTGCCACCTCCAATTTAATAAATCAGTTGTAGAGAAAGGGATATACACATAAGTTAAGGGTCCCGCTACCACTTCATCATTATCATTCTTTACGGGCACTCCCGGGACTTGCCTTAAGGGAAACAGTTTGGCTGTCCCAGGCGTCATTTGGGTCTGGGATCTAAGGGTTATTGTCGTTGTCTTTGCAGGAGTCGCTTTCTTTTTCTCAACTGGTTTTGCTTTGGGTTTTTCTTTCGCTGGCATGCTAGTGCTAGCGCTGGCTTTCTCAATTATTTGTACACTGTCCTCCTCTTCTTCTGGGGAATTCCCTTCTTCTCCTCCTTCTTTCTCCGCTTCTGACTCACTTTTTACGTCCTCCACTTCTCCTTCCACTAATTCTTTCTCTTTCTCTCCTCCAGGATGAGGGGGGTCAGGGGTTGGGTCCCGCCTCGGCTCTGGCCGTCTCTGGGGTTCTGGGGCAGGACGCCGCCGGGCTACTCTTACTGGACCTGGGGTTCGGGGCTGCCTGAGGACTACTTCTGGGGAATCAGGATCTGCCAGGATGGGTTTCTTCGTGGCTTTCTTATCCTGCTCTTTCATTCTAGGCTGTTCCTTTTTCTGTCTAGAATCTGTTTTAGCTAACATTATTCTGCACTGTTCCTCATAACAGCGCTGCGCCCAGGAGGGCGGATCTTCACAAATACTTAACCAGGAATCTATATAGGGGTACTGATCGGGGTGCGCTACCCGCACTCTACGATGTATTGACTGGATAATCTCTACAGTGAACGTTCCCTCTCGGGGCCAGATGGGGTCTAGATCGGGCCACTCCCTAGTACACAAAATCTGCAAACGGGCTGCTGTCATTTTAATACCATAATCTCCTGAATATCCCTCTTTGAAATGTGCGATCATACATTCTAATGGAGTGTTTCTAGTAGACTCCGCCCCTCCCATTTCGATGTGTGCGCGCAACAACAGACAGAAGGGAAAAGGAGTGCGGACCGTGGGTAAGGGGTCCTCACGGCCCTGGAAACGTACAGGGAATACAAATAACAAGACAAGACGACAATCGCTTCCCCCTTTTCGCGACCTGAACGCGGTCGCCCGGTCAGGAAATGCGCTAATCAGGGGTCCGCCTTCACTTGGTCCGTGCTGCCAGACCTCTCATTCACACTTCGTTCACACAATCATGCTAGCAACGTATTCCCAGAATGCATTCGTTTCTATCTGTTCTGACTAGTCTTTTCCCAATTACAAAAAGGATGAGGGTTTCACCTAGCGAATTCCCATGCCAGGCTACTCGGCTCTTCCTTGAGAGTTGATCATGCTCTCTTACCAATTCCCAATATCTCGAGATTACAAATTCCAAATTCCAAGTTCCAATGGCAGTACTGCTCTTTCTATTTCTGTCTAGACCCAAAATCAAAACTATACTCACCGGATCCGGTCCTCAAACTTCCCAAGCAGGCGCATGAGTTGGACCTCGGACTCCCCTCACTCGGGTTCGAGGCGTTGACTCCAGCCGGGCTCGTCACCTGCCGAGGTCCGACCAGCTCCCTCCGATACAAGGGACCGGTGGCGCCAGGGAGCGGCCCTCGTCGGAAGGGCGCGATCCCGGCAGGACCAAGCCTATAGAGGCGGAAAGTCGTGGTATATTGCCCTATATACACTTTGATTCCACAACTTCCCGGCCAACGCACCAAGGAATATGTAGCAGCAAAGCGCAGACAAACCAATGATACCAGGAGTCTGTTCAGAAGGTCCAAATCATTTATTTGTGCACAAGTCTCAAGCAAGGCAATTTCAAAATGGCTGAGCAAAGTTTTCAAGCATTACAACAACTTTTATAGACTTCTGTTCCATTCTAGGTATAGAAAAACATTTCATTGGTCCCGGTACTCTCCCGTACCTCCCGTAGCCCTTCTATTGGTCCCGGTACTGATAAGTTTCTCCAATTATGTTCCTTCTGTGGGCTTCTGTAGGCATGACACCTGCCTGCCCCCCTTCTAGTCCCAATTACAATGGTCAGTTCATCAACTTGTTACTTTCACACTTTCAAGGTTATGGGACCATTTGTGCGTGCAGAAGAGCAAGGTTCTGTAACTCATCTGTCAGCACTCCTCAATATTTCTCTGCAAATGTACTTTTTCTTATCAGTAACTTTTAAACATGTCTTTTCTGTATTTTTCCATTTCTTAATTCTGCAGTTCTGCTTATCTAAGCTAATTCAATATTTCTACTGAGTTCTTTCTTACAATAGCAGCATATTGGGGGATGTGCAATCCTATATGCCTCTCCACAGGCCTCATTTACAGGTCAAGCTAGCCATGCTGGCCTGCCTATGTCAGACACCGTGGGTCACAGGCCTGCACCTGCCACACTTTAATTTCCACATTGAATAAAGGTATCCTGCTTAGACCCATCACAAATGTCAAAGGCCCCCTACTTTCTCATATAGGTGCTTAGTGCAGACACACAATCAAATGCACATACACCTATTCCATAAGGGAGATTATGCATTCGCTTTCCCTTATAACAATGGTGTATTCTAGGTGTCTGCCTGCCTCAGTGACTTCAGTGACCTGTTATGAGACTACTCCCTTTGGCCATACAGTACCACCATTAATGCCTCCCATAAATTTTAAGAACATAAGAAATGCTATACTGGGTCAGACCAAGCTCCATCAAGCCCAGTATCCTGTTTCCAAAAGTGGCCAATCCAGGTCACAAGTACCTGGCAGATACCCAAAAAGGCATACAGATTCCACAATGCTTGTCTCAAGGCAAGCAGTGGATTTCCCCTGTCCTCTTTAATAATGGCTTATGGACCTTTCCTCCAGGAACTTGTCCAAACGATTTTTAAACCAGCTATACTAACAGCTTTTACTGCATCCTCTGGTAACAAATTCTATAGTCTGATTATATGTTGAGAGAAAAAATATTTTTTCTTATTAGTTTTAAATGGGTTATATTGCGGCTTCATTGCATGTCCCCTGTGGGCCAAAACTCTGCTCCTTATCTTTCCCCCTAAACCCATCTCCCTTCTCTATTTCTGTGGATAACACTACACTTCTCCCTGTTTCCTCAGCTCGCAACTTTGGGGTCATCTTTGACTCTCTCTTTCTCCACGCACATCCAACAGATAGTTAAAACCTGTCGCTTCTTTCTCTATAACATTAGCAAAATTTGTCCCTTTCTTTCTACATATCCTACTAAGACACTTATCCTCTCCTTAGTCACCTCCCAACTAGACTATTGCCACCTCCTCCTTGCTGGTCTCCCTCTGAATCATTGTAGCAGCGAAGTGCAAACAATGAATAAAACCAGGAGTCAATTACAGGGTCCAAGCCAATTTATTGTGCACAAGGCTCAGACAGAAAAGCATCCAAAAAGGACTGAGCAAAGTTTTACAGGAGCATATTCATTATATACATTTCTTTTAAGTTTGATACATGCAGACTTTCTATTGGTCCCAACGCCCCTTGCACTTGTCCAATCAGAGACCCTTTCTGGGCCTAGCTCTCTGTTCCCCCTTCTAGGACTGTTCTAACAAAGGCACAGTTTCTAGGTATTGATACAATTCTACTGTGAGGTCATTTCTAGCTCCAGGAATGCAAAGTATTGAAACATTTCTATCATCAGAACACAAGAGAATAATAAAGAACTCATACATTCATGAAAAGCTTCTTGTAAGCAGTTTAAAGCAGTTTTCTCAAACTTTCACAGACTTTGGTTTCTCGCAGGCGGGAGTTGGGATCAGGGCCTAGCTTACAGGCCTCTCATATATTTGCAGGCTATTATAAGCCATAGCCTACCACATTCCCCCCTTTGATTATTCTCACCCGCAAGTGAGAGGGTGAGAATTAAATCACACATTATACTTGCGTAAAAGCATCATTATGGGGTATAGGGTAATATTGCCACATAGCTAAAACTTTTGTAGCTGTCTTCCGTTCTACAGTGCTATCAATAACTGAGGTTATCATGCGTAAACAAAAGGGTAGTAGGCATGGGAGCAACAAGCATGCAGCCAACATTAATAATACAATAAACACAAGCGTCTTCAGGCCACCTAGCCATGAAAACGTTGAACCAAACCATCCATCAAGCTTCAGACCATGCCAGGTCTGGACAGGCACATATGTTTGCTTTCGCATCTGATTAGCTATATCTTCAACAACTTGTCCGCTATTGTCAATCTGCAAACAACAGTTAGTTAAATTCAATTTTCCACATACTGCACCTTCAGCTGCTAGCAAATAATCTAGAGCTAAGCGATTCTGATAAATAGCTGTACGCATTTGTGTGCTTTGCTTAGCTAAAAGAGTTAGTGCTTTACTAGTTTCATTTGTTATTATTTCAACAACAGCTTGTAAGCGTATAATACGATTTATCATATATACAGGAGTGCGGTATCCCCATGTCCCATCTTTTGTCCAAGTGGCGGGTCCATAGTATGAAATGATTCTCTCAGGTGGCCACTCTTCATTATCCCATTTATCCCATTGGCCTATTTTCAAGGCCTCTCGTTTCTGTCGACTCTTGTACACGGGGAAGCCTAGTTGTTCCCCCTGGGAAATGGGCAGAAGAAAGAAGGAAGGTCGTATAGTTCCTAACACACATGCTCCTCCCCAGTTGTTAGGGAGTTTAGCATATGCTCGGGTTCCACAAATCCAATATAGTCCGGGTGGAGCTTGCCAGGTATTATGAGAATTTCGCTTGCGCTCTAGAAAAATGTTACCCCTAAATCTTAGAATCCTTTTTCAAACAGAACTGCACCAAATTAAATTGGCAAGGTCTCAGACTTCCCGACGCTTTCGTGGCCAACTGTCAGCAAGCTAACAGGGCCGCACCAACTAGCATCAACGACCTGCCTATTTCATGGCCAGTTGTTCAATTTTTTATATATTAAGTTCACACTCCTCAATAATGTTTAAAACACGTAATCACACAAAACCACATTGAATACCTTAACCATCTCCCTGTCTATAAATATATCATATTAACAAGTACTCTTCTTTATACACTATTCCTTAACTAATAGAGTTTAAACAATTCAATATCAACACTCTAGACTTAAGCAGATGTTCCCAGTCTTTAAATGTGTCTTCCGGATTTCTCCCAACGCTGTCTTAGTTGCACTCCTACGCGTTTCTCCCTCACGGGATTCTTCAGGGGAAATTACAGACCAAATTGCTCTCTGGGGAATGTCCTCATTGCTTTCAGCAAAGGAAAGTAGATCTTCTCAATTTGCAATTGACCTTGGTCAGGAATCTTGAATGCTTTCTACCGGAATCACTGAAAAAAGATCCAACTTCCCGTGGTCTTCAGGACTGAAAACAGGGTGAATGCTGCCCGCGCCTTCTAGGATCCTCTTCACCTTTCAAAAAAGAACGCCGCGCATTTTTGAAAGGTGAAGAGGATTCTAGAAGGCGCGGGCAGCATTCACCCTGTTTTCAGTCCTGAAGACCACGGAAAGTTGGATCTTTTTTCAGTGATTCCGGTAGAAAGCATTCAAGATTCCTGACCAAGGTCAATTGCAAATTGAGAAGATCTACTTTCCTTTGCTGAAAGCAATGAGGACATTCCCCAGAGAGCAATTTGGTCTGTAATTTCCCCTGAAGAATCCCGTGAGGGAGAAACGCGTAGGAGTGCGACTAAGACAGCGTTGGGAGAAATCCGGAAGACACATTTAAAGACTGGGAACATCTGCTTAAGTCTGGAGTGTTGATATTGAATTGTTTAAACTCTATTAGTTAAGGAATAGTGTATAAAGAAGAGTACTTGTTAATATGATATATTTATAGACAGGGAGATGGTTAAGGTATTCAATGTGGTTTTGTGTGATTACGTGTTTTAAATATTATTGAGGAGTGTGAACTTAATATATAAAAAATTGAACAACTGGCCATGAAATAGGCAGGTCGTTGATGCTAGTTGGCGTGGCCCTGTTAGCTTGCTGACAGTTGGCCACGAAAGCGTCGGGAAGTCTGAGACCTTGCCAATTTAATTTGGTGCAGTTCTGTTTGAAAAAGGATTCTAAGATTTAGGGGTAACATTTTTCTAGAGCGCAAGCGAAATTTTTAGACATTAGTATACGCTCTGTTAACACGCCTATATATTACGTTTAGGTATTATGAGAAGCCAGATTAGTCCATATCTTGGCAAGAGTAGGAAAGAGGACTAAAGGGTTAGAAGGTTCTGGAGTGTTTACACCCGACCACCAGGACGTCTTCTTAGTGGTATCATTGTAAAACTTCTGATTGAGACAGACCAGCTGTCCGACTAGCATAGTAAACTGTGGTCCCGTACGGGCAAACACAAGTTACCAACAATAGGGCGAGCTAATACCCACTCACTAGTAGTGTTATGTAGAGCAGTTTGGTTATAAGGGATTGAATAGTTCACTTCTAGCGCCTCCCAGGGCCATTGGTCTCCCATCTTAGTTCCTCCACAGAAGAAACAATCAGAAATGTGGAGACTAGATGCTACGGCTCCAGCGAGTTCAATAAACAAGTTGGGAGGCATGGGGGATTGCAAATTCTGCCTGCATGGCCTCATAGAAGGTGTGATGTATTCGATAAGGTGCGGATACATGGGTCTTAGTATTGAGCTGTATATATATAAAGGTTCCAGGGTCTGTTCCCCCTCCTGCTATACATAACCCAAATTTGAACCCTTGCTTCCACCGGCTAGGGTCAAGTATGAGGAGCCGTAGGGGATTACAGGCACCTTTCTTGCACTTCTGGGGCTCAGGTAATGATAATTTCTCTAAGTTGGCTTTTCGATTATCCCCATCTTGCCCAGTAGGGCCACCAGACCAAGTAGCATAATACACACATTCCCACTTTGGACAGAAGTAGGCATCTTTAGATGGCTTACTGTAGGTGGATGGGGAATACTTTCCAGTACACTTTCCCCATCCGTATGCTCCTTCAGGACACATATATTTATCATCATGATAGTAGGTTTGTTCCCAAGACCCACATTTGTAGTAAGCATTCCTATTTATCACATCACAGGCATCAAAGTATAGGGGAACGGGTCTTGTAGGATCGGAGAGTTGACGTGTGGCATTTATGAGGGCCCCATCCTCATCATTCCAGCGCAACTCTAATACATAATAAGAGGGGTTCTGGCGAGTACTAAAACAGGTTTTACTCTTTCCTTTTGTACAGATATTTAATTCTGTACCATTATACACACATCGGCTAACTATACCAGTACAAGTATAGTAAGAATGATAAAGTAAAGTTTGAGTGACCTTTATCCCAGTTCGGGTGGTAGTTATACAGGCTGCACAAGGGGGTAGAGCAAGAGTCCTTCCAAGGGATCCCAGGGCTACCGCACCCATAAAACAGTAGCAGAAGAACATCATAACTCCAGTCTTTAAAGATTAGCTGGAATATTATGAAGTCAAACTTTTAGAGTCTTTTTTTTTTTTTTTTCCCGCTTCCACCATACGTAGACCTGTCAGCTTCCGCGCCGTGTGACAGGAGTAGGGTTGTAGATTCCTCAAGCTTCTGCCGTACGTTGACCTGCCAGCTTCTGCGCTGCGTGGCAGGAGTAGGGCTGTAAATTCTAAAGACTCTTACAATGCTGGTTGTCTCCGTAATGTAAGCCGCATTGGAGCTTCAGGGTCATTTACTGAAGTTGATTGACCAAGTTCAGGAGCGGCTGCTGGCTTTACTCGACTGTGATGGATCCAGGGCTCAAGCTCTGCGACTTTAACTGCAGTTGGGGTTGATAGGATGACGACATAAGGTCCCTTCCAATGTGGTGCCAACGGTGTCTTTCTCCACTCTTTGATCCACACCGACACTCCAGGCTTGAAGGGATGCAGAAGTTCCGTCAGATTGATGAGCAATTGATCTTGTACCCAGGTGTGAAGCCTCTGCAAAACAGAACTTAGAGCCAATAGTTCTTGTCTAGTAATTTCAGATCCAATCTGTTTCATATCTCCTTTTATTCCTTGTACAATAGGCGGGGGTCGCGCATACAAAATCTCAAAAGGGGAAACTCCTAAAGACTTAGTTGGGGCTGAATGTATCCTAAGAGCTATAGGGAGAACCTGGGGCCACTTCAGGTGAGCTTCCTGACAAAGTTTGGACAACTGAGATTTCAGGGTTCTATTCATACGTTCTACTTTTCCAGAACTCTTGAGGTCTATGCAATTTCCATTGTACCTGTAGAGCTCGTGCTAACTGTTGGGTCACTTGAGACACAAATGAGGGTCCATTATCTGATCCTATAGTCAATGGTATTCCAAATCGGGGAATAATCTCATGGAGCAGAATTTTAGTGACTTCTCGGGCTTTTTCAGTTCGGGTGGGAAAAGCTTCTACCCACCCAGAAAAGGTACAAACTAAGACCAGCAAGTAGTGATATCCATTTGCTCGTGGCATTTCAGTAAAATCCACCTGGACATTACCCATAGGGGTAACTCCTACTGACTGAACTCTTGGGGGTGGATTGGGACCTTGCTTGGCATTGTTCTTAGCACATGTTAAACATTGATGAGCCACTGAGGCGGACAGGGGTCCTAATAGTGAGATACAGAAATGAGGTTTTAGGGCTTTTTCCATGGCAGTCTTCCCATAATGTGTGGCCTGGTGAAAAGCATGAACAAAGGCTGGTCCTAATGCTTCAGGAATCACTGTGGGGCCTGGAGGTGAGCCACCCTCTGGAGGTGGCAACACTATCCAACTTTTTTCTGTTAGGACACCCCCCTCCTTCTCACAGAAGTAATCTAACTCTCTTGTGGTGTATCGGGGGGCCCATGAGCTAAGGGGCACAGGGAATAAGGCTGCCTGAACTGAAGTATCTTGGGTCAAAACTTGTCCAGTTGTGGCTGCTTTTCGGGCAGTGGCATCGGCAAACCTATTCCCTTGAGTAATTCTCCTTCTCCTGCCTGATGACCTCGATAGTGCATAACTGCAACTTGCTTAGGGGCCCACACAGCATCTAATAATGTCAATATCTCGGGGCCATACTTAATGGACTTGCCTCCTGAGGTGATCAACCCTCGTTCTTTATACAGGGCTCCATGTGCATGTAACGTTGTGAAGGCATACTTGGAATCTGTGTACACATTCAGACGGAGCCCTTCTCCTATCATCAGTGCTCTAGTGAGAGCTATCAGTTCAGCTTTCTGTGCCGAAGTTCCTGGGGCCAGAGCTGAGGACTCAACTACCAGATCAAGGGTCACCACTGCATACCCGGCACAACGATGTCCATTGATGACGAGACTGCTTCCATCCACAAAGAAAGTCCGTTCAGGGTTCTCCAAAGGAACATCAGTCAGATCCGGGCGACTTGAGAATAAAGTGTCCATAATTTCTAAACAATCATGATCAGGGGGGCCAGGACCAACTGGTAGCAATGTAGCAGGATTCAAAGCTTGACTGACCATCAATTGTAGCCGGGGATTCTCACACAGCATATTCTGATACTTCAACATTCGCGAATTTGTGAGCCAAAAATTTCCTTTGTGTTCCATAAGGGTCAGAACAGAGTGTGGTACAGTAACTTGGAGATTTTGTCCCAGAGTGAGCTTGTCTGCCTCGCTCACTAGGAGGGCTGTGGCTGCAACTGCTCTCAAACAAGGGGGCCAGCCTTTTGCAACCACATCCAACTGTTTTGATAAATAGGCTACTGGCCGTTTCCAAGATCCAAGAGATTGAGTCAGCACTCCTAGAGCATTTTTTTGTGACTCGTGAACATAGAGACGGAAAGGTTTCTGGACATCTGGTAGACCCAGAGTTGGTGATGACATCAGAGTGGCTTTCAAAGATCGAAATGCTGCATCCTGTTCAGGTCCCCATTCCAATGGAGACCTTTCCATTCCTTTGGTAACTTGATACAATAGTTTTGCCAACAGAAATTGGGGGATCCATATACGACAGTAACCTGCAGCCCCCAAGAAGGCTCTTACTTGCCTCCTGGTGGTTGGAGTGTGAATACTGCATACAGCTTCTTTGCGTTCCGGTTTCAGGCGTCGAATTCCACTGGACAATTGGAATCCTAGATATTTAACTTCAGTTTGACACAATTGCGCCTTGGCTCTTGAGATTTTTTATCCAGCCTCAGTTAGAAGGTGCAAAAGATCACTGGTGGCTTGTAGACATTCACTTTCTGAATTTGTAGCTATTAGCAGGCCATCCACATACTGGAGAAGAACCCTTTGTCCTGGGCTCACAGAGTAGCTTGAGAGATCCTGATTTAAAGCAGCACTGAAGAGAGTAGGTGAATTCTTAAATCCTTGGGGTAATCGAGTCCAGGTAAGTTGACCTCGCCTTCCTGTTGTGGGGTCTTGCCATTCAAAAGCGAACAAAAGTTGACTGGTGGGGGCGAGGCGTATGCAAAAGAAGGCATCTTTCAGGTCCAGGAAGGTGAAATGAGTAGCCTCAGCGGGGATCAGTCTCAAGAGAGTATAAGGATTTGGTACCACTGGGTGTATAGTTTCAGCTGCATCATTTACTCGCCTCAGATCTTGTACTGGGTGATAATCTCCATCCCAGGTTTCTTGACTGGGAGAAGGGGGGTATTCCAAGGTGATTGGCACTCTTTGAGAAGTCCATACTTCAGTAGTTTCATCAGATGGCAATGGATACCTTCAATGGCTGGTCGAGGAAGAGGATACTGCTTCACATGCACTGGTTCAGCTCCTGATTTGATGGTGACAACGACGGGTGCTATGTTCTTCGCTAGGCCAGGTGGATTATCTTCTGCCCATACATCAGGCGGGGCTAAAAGGTTGGTGGATATACAGGAACTAGCTGACTTGGTTGGAGCTACACTATAGAACCGCCATTCTTCTTCCTGGTGGACAGTCAGCACCATTAGTCCAGCGGGTCTTGGATTTACAGTCATCTGCATCTCTCCTCCTTCAGCAAAGGATATTTGCGCCTGGAACTTGGCAAGCATAACTCGGCCCAAAAGTGGAATAGGGCATTCAGGCATATACAGAAACTGATGTGTTATTTTCTGTCCCCCTAGTTCACACATGTGGTTCTGCAGGAAAGGCTTAGTGGCCCTAGCCCCAGTGGCCCCAACAATGGTGACAGATCGAGAGGAAGGAGGGGCCACAGGCTTTGCCACCACTGAGTGTTCTGCTCCTGTATCTACCATAAAGTCCATATATTGGTCCCCTATTTTCAAACTGACCATAGGCTCCTGGGGACCCAGGGTGAACTTGGAGCCCGGTCTGGACTAGTCTTCATCCATGTCATAGCCCGTTGCGACTGCCACTCCCTCAATAGCTTCTTCCCTCTCTTGCTGGAACTGCGCTCGGTTTATTCCTCCACGACTCCGAAATCGACCTCCTGTTCTCCAGGCACTCCCTCCTCCCCTCCGGGGGGTGGAGTCCAGATGCGGGCATTCACTTTTCCAATGTCCTTCTTCTCCGCAATGGGCGCACTGATTCGCACCCAGTGGGGTCCGACTATTTTCACGGCCCCTTCCACATCCTCTGCTCCTTCAGCTAGGAAAACCTCCTCCACGTCGTTCAACTAAAGCAGTAGCAAGAAGATCTGCTTTCTTCTTCATTTTACGTTCACTTTCTCTGTAGCGTTCATTTTCACGATTCACATACACTTTCTGAGCAACTTCCATTAACTGTGCTGTATTCATGCCGGCAAATCCATCCAGTTTCTGTAATTTTCGTTTTATATCTCTCTGGGACTGACTGACAAAGGCTGCGTTCACCATACGCAAATTTTCCTGGGCTGTTGGATCGTATGGGGTATACAATCTATAGGCTTCTGACAACCGCTCATAAAAGGCCTCTGGGCTCTCATCCGGACCCTGGATAACTTCTGATACCTTCCCGATATTCATGGCCCTCTGGCCTCCCTTCCTCAGGCCCTGCAAAACGGCCTGGCGAAATCGAGTTAGGGCCGCCGCCCCCCTTTCGTCATTCGGATCCCATCTAGGATCTTCATTTGGGAAAGCTGCGGCGGCTGCTTGTGGAAGATTCATATCCGCCCCTTCTACAGGATTCTCTTCTAACCAGCAGATAGCTGCTTGCACAATCCGCGCTTGCTCCTCAGTAGTAAAGAGAGTGGACAGGAGCTGGCGGCAATCAGACCAGGTAGGCTGATGAGTTTGCATTATACTAGACATTAACTCCGTCAATTCTTGGGGCTTTTCAGTATAGGATGCATAATGCGTTTTCCAGTTCAATAAATCAGTAGTGGAAAAAGGTACATAGATTAGACTGGTTGGTCCTGGCGCCATCTGGCCCTGTTCATTTAAGATAGGTAAACCAGGTACTTGACGCAATGGCATTAGGCGTCCTTCTTTCTTCTTCTTCGGGGTTATATTTCTTAGATCATACGGTTGCCGGGTATAGGCTTCCTTAACAGGTGACCCTGAACTGGCAGGAGAGCCTCCGCTCCCAGTATCATCAGAGGACCCTGGTCCTCCTGATGTACTCGGGCCAGACTCGGGGCTATCAATCAGGGAAGTGGGCTTCCTTTGCTGTTGCGGCGGTAATTGCTGGGTTACTTCATTAGGTTCTGCTTCAGGTGGTGGAGCTGACGGGACTAACCTATATGGATACTGGGGTAAACGGGTCAGGATATCTGGGGACTCTGAGGCAAAATGCACAGGTGGCTTCCCTTCCTCAAACTTCCGGGTCCCCCTTGTGGTTGCTACTAATATTCTACACTGTTCCTCATAGCAACGCTTCATCCAAGAGGGCTGTCTTTCACAAATACTCAACCAGGAATCTATGTAGGGGAACTGATCAGGGAACATTTTTTGTACAATCTGATGAACACGGGAAACTACACTAATTTCAAAGGTGCCCTCACGGGGCCATGAAGTGGCTAACACTGGCCACTCCCTTTCACAGAGCATTTCTAATCTGGACGGAGACATTCTTATTCCATAGTCTCTGGAAAATCCCTTACGGAAATTCTTGATCATATCAACGGAGTTTGTATGGACTCCGCCCCTCCCATAATCGTAGTGACATACACGACAACAGACAGTAAGGATAGGTAGTATGGCTGCAGATAAGGGGTCCGTACAGCCCACAGAACAATGAGGGAGACAAACACCAAACGCTTCCTCCTTTTCGCGACCTAGCCGCGGTCGCCCGGCCAGGAACTGCGCTACTCAGGAGTCCGCTCTCACTTGGTCTATGTTTCAAGACCTCTCATTCACACAGACAAACATGCTAGCAACAGTTTTTTTCCCCAAATACCCAAGGCCTTACTAACTAACCAATCCAAAGGGTCGATGGCTTCTGCTTCGCGAACTCATGCAAAGCGTACTAGGACCGCCCTTGAGAGGTGATCAAGCTCTCATTAGTCTCGCGCACTCATGCAAGACTTACCCAAACCTCACTGACTAAGAAACAAGAAAATGTCTACTCACCGGATCCGGTTCCCGATACCAAATCAGTTCATGGGTTGGATCCTGGACTCCCCTCGGGTTCGGAGGTGTTGGCCAGCTGGACCCAGTGGTCCACCGAGGCAAGGCGGAACCCTCCCCGATACAAGAGGACCGGTGGCACCTGAGGTTTCCCCTGCGGTTGGACAGACACGGTTCCAATCGGGCCAAACCTGGAAGCGAAATTACATGGAATATTCATTTGAATACCATCCACTACTCGCCCATTCCCGGCCAACGCACCAAGAATATGTAGCAGCGAAGTGCAAACAATGAATAAAACCAGGCGTCAATTGCAGGGTCCAAGCCAATTTATTGTGCACAAGGCTGAGACAGATAAGCATCCAAAAAGGACTGAGCAAAGTTTTACAGGAGCATATTCATTATATACATTTCAGTTTGATACATGCAGACTTTCTATTGGTCCCAACGCCCCTTGCACTTGTCCAATCAGAGACCCTTTCTGGGCCTAGCTCTCTGTTCCCCCTTCTAGGACTGTTCTAACAAAGGCACAGTTTCTAGGTATTGATACAATTCTACTGTGAGGTCATTTCTAGCTCCAGGAATGCAAAGTATTGAAACATTTCTATCATCAGAACACAAGAGAATAATAAAGAACTCATAAATTCATGAAAAGCTTCTTGTAAGCAGTTTAAAGCAGTTTTCTCAGACTTTCACAGACTTTGGTTTCTCTCAGGCGGGGGTTGGGATCAGGGCCTAGCTTACAGGCCTCTCATATATTTGCAGGCTATTATAGACCATAGCCTACCACATTATCTCTCTCCCCTTCAATCTGTTCAAAACTCAGCTGCGCGGCTAATCTTCCACCAGCCTCAATATGCTCATGTAACTCTTCTTCTCAATTTACTTCATTGGCTCCCTATCTGTTTCCGTATCCAGTTCAAACTTCTCCTACTGACCTATAAGTGCACTCATTCTGCTGCTCCTCACTACATTTCCTCTCTTGTCTCTCCCTTCACCCCTCTTTGGAAGCTCTGCTCTTCTGGCAGATCTCTTTGACCTGTGCCCTTCTCTTCTACTGCCAACTCCAGACTTTGATCCTTCCACTTTGCTGCCTCTTATGCCTGGAACAAACTACCTGAGTTTGTGCATCAGGCTTCATCTCTGGCCCTTTACAAATTCAAGCTGAAAACTCCGAGACTGCTTTTGCATCTTGATCCACTTAGTCTCCTATTGCTTCCTTACCATTTCCCTAGATATATCCTTCTCCTCAGCTGTTGTGTTGTCTGTCTTGAGTAGATTGTAAGCTCTGATGAGCAGGGACCGTCTTTTACATCTGTCTGCACAGTGCTGCATACTCGTACCTTGTAGTGCCATACAAATGATTAGTAGTAGCCTCCTAGTCTTTCTACTTTTTGATGGCATAAATAACTGATCTACGTTTACCCGTTCCACTCCATTCATTAATTTTTATAGACTTCTATCATATCTCCCTTCAGCCATCTTTTTCCAGGTTGAAGAGCCCTAATCTTTTAAGCCTTTCCTCATAGGGGTATCCTTCCATCCCCTTTACCATTTTGATGGCTCTTCTCTGTACCTTTTCTAATTCCGCTATATCCTTTTTAAGATATGGTGGCCAGAATTACACACAATATTCAAGGTGCAGTTACACCATGGAACGATACAGAGGCATTATAATATCTTTTGTTCTATTCTCCATTCCTTTCCTTATGATTTGTAACATTCTATTTGCTTTCTTGGCCACCGCTGCACACTGGGTGGAGGATTTCAATGTATTATCCACGATGACACCTAAATCTTTTTCCTGGATGGTGGTTCCTAATGTGGAACCTTGCATCGTGTAACCATAGTTTGGTTTGTTCATTCCTAGGTGCATAACTTTGCACTTGTCCACATTAAATTTCATCTGCCATTTGGACATCCTGACTTCCAATTTATCAAGGCCCTCTTGCAATTTTTCACAATCTCTTGGGTTTTATCATTGAATAATTTTGTGTCATCTGTAAACCTCACTCAATATTCCCATTTCTAGGCCATTTATGAATATGTTAAAAAGCAGCAGACCCAGCACAGATCCCTGCGGTACTCCGCTATTCACCATTGAGAAAACTGGCCATTTAGCCCTACTCTGTGCTTTCTATCTCTTAACCAGTTCCTCTTCCAAAATACTGCACTGCCTCCTATCCCATGACTTTTTAATTTCGCCAAGAGTAGCTCATGAGGGATCTTGTCAAAGGTTTTCTGAAAATCCAGATACACTATAATCAACCACCCCACCTTAGTCTACCTGTTTGTTCACACCTTCAAAAAATATAACAGATTAGTAATAGAAGACTTTCTTTGGCTAAATCCATGTTGGCTTTCTCCCATTAAACCACGGGTCTCAAACTCAAATTGCTTTGAGGGCCAAATGAGGACTTGTAGAGTAACCCGGGGGCCGCACAAGACGCAGGCCTCATTTGCATAAGGGCATCATTTGCATAAATATTTGCATAAGGTTACCATACACTAACTTTTAGTAAACATGCCTCTTAATGAGTGTATGGATAAAGAAAGACTAAAAGATTTCTACATTACTATAAACCAGTGCCAACCGTCAGGCACATTAGGAACTACTAGAAACACTGCTCATTTAGAACCCATAGCAAACCTGCCATGTCCTAACAGCACTACCAGGACTCACAAAGCACCATACCCTAACTATCAAAAGCAACACTGCAAATATTAAATCAACACATTTCAGAGAATAACAATACATGACCTACTCGGGAAAGAGAACAAGTGGCAATGTCAAATAGGAATTACATAAACAGAATACCTCAGCTCAGTTACACATGCAGAACATACACCATCACCAAACAAGGAATCACAATTTAGAAACAGGAAGACAATTAAACTGGGAACCCCAAAAGCCAAACTTAGAATGTACAACACTGTAGAAATAAAACTATACATTGATTTCCTCTTGTATTAAATAAAATGCAGACGTTAAAGATGCACATTTCCAACAGCCCACTTCCAGGCCTAACCCTTCCATCGCCCCATCTTCATTCTTAGCCCCCCCATAACCCCATTTTCAGTCTTAGCCCCCCAATTAGACCACCTCCAGTCCTAACCCCCATCTGTCCATTACCAGTCCTAACCCCCATCACCCCATTTTCAGTACTATCCCCCCATCACCCCATTTCCTGTCCTACCCCCCAGCAGCCCACATTAAGGCCTACTCCCCCCCCCCGCAGCCCACATCAAGTCCTGCTCCCTCCCCCCCCCCCCCCGGGAAAATTAAACTTTAGAAAAAAGCTGGCTGGGGAAAAGTGTACTGGGGAAAACCCCAGGGATAAGCAGTATGGAATCTACCTTTGGGATCCTTCCAGGTACTTGTAACTGGTATTGGCCACCATTGGAAACAGGATACTGGGTTTAATGGACCTTTGGTCTGATCCAGTATGGCAAATCGTATGTTCTTATGTTGTAGGTTTGGGTTTTTATTGTTCATATTATTGATTGTATTATTCTTATGCTGTAAAATGCACTGAGTTTCTTTGAAAAAGGAGTGTTGCACATATTGTCTTCCATTTATATAATTGTTGGGTTTTCAATGTATGCAAAGTAATCTCCTGCTTATTCATTGTGAATGTTCCTTAGCCTCACCTAGCTGAAGGGTCAGCAGGATAGGGTTGGGAAGTCCTGGTATAAGGCAACAGGCTGAATTTAGGACAATAGTCTTCAATTTGGTCTTTGGGGCACCTGTAGCCAATCTGATTTTAAGCAGTTTGTTTCTGATTCTTTGTACTTTCAATTCAACTGGAACAGGCCTATATTGAGCTTTCAGTGCCATAAGTGTACCGTACTAGCAGACGTTTCCACCAGCTGAAGGAGAAAGTCCACATGAATGGGAGGTGGAGGTGAGAGAGAGAAAGGGGAGAGTGTGCTCAGTAGAGCCGCACACCTCTTGCTCCTTTGCACATTCTTTCTGTGTATACCCACCCCAGCACACCACACAGAACCATATGCAGTGTACCACAGCTGTGAGCCGGGCAACTCATGGGGGTCATGTGGTATGAAAGCCAGAGATGGCATCACGGTTGTGACGAGGTTTAGTATCATCTGGCTCATTGGACAATATTGTTTCCACCCCTTTGCAGGCCACAGAAACCATGAGCTGTGGTGAATCTGCTGTCAGAGTGTTCTTCCAGCCCATGGCAGGAGGAGCCTGTTTTATTCTTGAGGGAGGTTCATCTGATGGAGATTTCTTTCATGGAGAGTGTTGTGACTGTTGTTATCCCAGAGGTTTCAGGTCTCCCTCAGAATCATTCTATTTTCTGCTTCAGTGATTTAACGGAGGCGGAGAAGGTGAAGATTCATTAGGTTATGATCTCCTTTATGATATTATTGATATCAACTGTGCAGGATCTTTCCAGGCAGTGAAGGTCAGAGAGGACCTGCCTCGAGCCTGAAGATCAGCAAGGAAGGCTGGACACATGGCTGGTGAATGGGAAGAATGCCTGAATGAGTTAGCCTGCCGCCAGCCGTCTGCCACATCGGGACACAGTGGGGCAGGATCTATCAAAATGAGAGTCCCTCAACAGCTCTTGCCCATCATAGGAGCATGCTGGGATCCAATGTTGGAGTTAGAGATCAAACGAGAGGTTGTCACATACAGCCGCCATATTCATGGGAGTAGCAGCAATATCGCAAGTGCCGCGGCCCCCCCCCCGGCAGATCCCTCCCTGCTTGTCAATTCTCCCCTTCGGCTTTCAGAGCCGCGAAGGGAGAGCTTCTCCCTCGTGACTCTGTTAAGCCCGCTGGGGCTTATGGGAAATTTCCCATCTGCCCCGGTGAGCTTAACAGAGTCGTGAGGGAGACGCTCTCCCTTCGCGGCTCTGAAAGCCGAAGGGGAGAAGAACTGACAGGCAATCAGGGAGGGATCTGCCGGAGGGAGGGAGGGAGGGAGGGGGGGGGGCCGCGGCACTTGCGATATTGCCGCTATTGCCGGGCAGATGGGAAGGGGCCGCGGGACAGCAGCAGCAGAAGCCGGGTTTTGTTTTGTTTTTTTCCTATGCATCGCGGGCCGCACAAAGGTCTCTCGCGGGCCGCATGCGGCCCGCGGGCCGCGTGTTTGAGACCCCTGCATTAAACGATGGCTATCCACAAGTTCAGTAATTTTATTCTTTATAATGTTTTCTACCATTTTGCCCAGAACTGATGTCAGGCTCACCAGTCTGTAGTTTCCCGCATCGCCCCTGGAACGCTTTTTAAAAATTGGTGTTAGATTAGCCATTTAATTTCCCTTTAGTTTTGCTACAGGATGACTTTTGGAACTCTCAGATGCACCAGAACATGTCAGTTGAATTTCTCACCCTGCACTAAATTTAGATTTATCAAGCATGACAAGGGAACCTACCTATATTTATTTAGCTAGGCTTATATACTGCTTTTCACCGTGTCAAAACGGTTTACAGGGAACAGAACATTTTTTATAATGAACATATGTCATATAAGGAACAAAGTAACAGTTACATTGAGACAGTCAACGGTTTTGATAAAATAATATTAATGCTTACACAGAGGGTTATTCTGAGACACGAATAGCACAGCCGGCGGCAGCCCCCGACTAACTTCCCCGCCGGTTGTGCGGAGAAGTTAGTCGGGGGCAGAGAGTGGGCGGGCAGTGGGTGGTCACTGGCCCTGGACGTACAGGGCCAATGTCGGCCCTGTACGTCCAGGGCCGGTGAAATAGCCGGGGAAGTTATTCCACCTCCGAGGTGGATTAACTTCCATGAATTTTTATTTTATTTTATTTTATTTATTTATTAACAATTCTTATATACCGCGCTATTAGCCATCAGCGCGGTTTACATTGAACAGAAACATCCGACAATTTACATATGTCTGGTCATTACATTTAACAGGAAGTAGAACTTGGATAAACGGGTTAACTATATACATTGGTGGTTCACCTGATAATGGACACGGTCAACTATATACATAGGTGGTACAACAATACAGGAAACTGCTTGTTATTTACATTGTGGGGTAAGCCTGTTGCGTGGGTCTGCCTGTTTGACTACTTCTGCTACTAGCTTGGGAGTTATGTTCGGAGCTGTCATTGAGATATTTAAGGAAGAGGAAATGTTTTAACGCTTTTCTGAACTGGCTCAAGTTGGGGATTGCTCTGATTTGTGCTGGTAAAGCGTTCCATAGAGTTGGGGCGCAGAGTTGGAAGGCTCTGTTGGCTGTTGATCTGGTGCATCTTGTGGTTTCATTTGGGATGACTAGCATGTTCAACTCTGCGGTTCTTCGTGGCCTGTTTGGTGCAAGTGGTTGGATGAGGTTAGAGAGAGAGGATGAGGTAAGCCCCTTAGCAGCTTTGAACGTTAGCAGTAAAGTCTTGAAACTGATCCTTGCTTGAATGGGGAGCCAGTGTAACTGTCTTAGGAGGGGAGTCACGTGGTCTCTCCTGGATGCCCCAAAGAGTACCCGCGCTGCACTGTTCATAGCCAGTTGCAGGGGGTTCAGGGTGGACCGTGGGAGTCCTTGTAGTATGGAGTTTGAGAAGTCGAAATGGGGAATTATAAGGGCTTGATAAATGGTGCGGAAATCATCCGGTTCGAGTAGCGTGCGTAGGTGTCTGAGGGATCTGATTTTAAAGTAGATTGCCTTGACAGTATTGGCTATATGGTTCTTCATGTCAAGGTTTTGGTCTAACATTACTCCAAGGTAACGTATCGCAGGCTTCACTTGTAGTTGGGCATCCTTTACCTTAACACAGCTAGGTAGGGTGAAGTTGGTATTCCTCGAGACGAAAAGGACTTCCGTCTTTTTATGTTGTATTCGTAGGTTTTGTGACAGGAGCCACTCTGATATGGTGTCGAAGCAGTTAGTCAGAGGGGTGAGGTCTAGGCTATCCAGTGATATTGGCATATATAATAGCACATCGTCTGCATATATCATGTAACTGACATTGAAGGATCTGATGATGTCGCAGATGGGTTGGATGTATATATTAAACATCAATGCAGATAGGGAGGATCCTTGCGGTACACCTTGACTTTGTTGGAATGGTTCTGATGTAGCCCCGTCGGCTCGGACATGCTGCCATCTTCCGGACAGGTAAGATTTGCACCATTCGAGCGCTGTTCCGCAGATACCTTTTTCCCTTAGCCGGCAGATGAGAATTTCGTGACATACCGAGTCAAAAGCCGCTGCTATGTCTAGAAAGACAAGAGCGAAGCCATGTCGTATGTTATCCACACCTGAGATTATGTTGTTGAAGAGGTTTGTGAGTAGTGTTTCCACTCCATGTGACTCTCTGAATCCATGTTGGGCCGGATCTAGTGGGGCTGAGGTGTCTATATGATCCTGTAATTGCCTGTGCACTATTTTCTCGATGATTTTTGCAAGCATCGGTATGCTAGATATGGGCCTGTAAGATTCTACCTTTTGAGGATCGAGTTTGGTATTCTTTAAAAGAGGTCTTACAGAGGTCTGCTTGAGAGTAGGTGGGAAAGAGCCAGTGGTAAAGGATTGGTTTAAGATTTTGGCTATAATTGGGGATAGGTCACATCGCAAGTCCTTTATCCAATGTGCAGGACAAGGGTCCGTGTGCGCAGTGGTTGTGTTTAGGGCTAGGATGGTATCTTCAATAATTTTCTTCGAAGGAGTGGAGAAGGCTGTCAGTGGTGCTGGGTAGTCTTGTTCGTCAGGAGGGTCCGGTATTAATATTTTGTTGGTCTTGCACATTTTAGATTGCATGTAGATCGCATAGTCCTGTGGGTGGATACCGTTGTGGTGCTCAGGGATTGGTTCTTTGGCAAGCGTTTTAACTAGGTTAAACAAGTCATGCGGTTTATTCAGAGACCGTTTCAGGGTATCTGTGTGGTATTGCCTGATCTTGTCTGTGATGGCTTTACGGTGAGCTGCCAGGTGTTGGAAGTAGGCTGCTTGGTCACTGGTGGTGCGTGACTTTCTCCATCGCTTTTCCAGCCGTCTTAGAATGGTTAGTGAAGCTTTTAAGTCGGCTGTGAACCATGGGGCTGATGATCTCTTCTTTGGGTTCTTGTTCGTTGGAGGGCGGATAGCAATTGTGCTGAGTTTGCTGTTCCAGTTGATGTGTACTTTTTCACAGCCCGCAACACAGAAGGAGCTGGGGGGGGCCAGGGTTTATTCCCCGTAGCCCAACCCTGGCTTTAGGAGGCCAGATCAGGGGTCGGGCTGCGGTGAATAAACTTTAGTTTCTGGCGGCCGGCATCGCAGCTTTTAAATGGAGCTGCAGTGCCATGGCAACATGACGCCGTGCGCCGCGGCTCCATTTAAAAGCCTGACTGAGTTATCCAGGCAGTGCCTGTACATGCAGGCCAGGACTGAATCACAGTCTCGGCCTTCACGTACAGGCCTGATCGCGCTTGATCAGAATCGCGTTCCCCTTTGTACATCTGGCTCAGTTAAAATTAAACATCTTCAACAACTATTTACAACTGTGGGTTTGTTTTTATAGTGCCATGTTGGGGGGGATGTTAAGTAGCGGGACCAAAATGTTCAGTGAATAGGTGGGTTTCAAGAGTTTGCGGAAGGAGGGGAGGCTGGCAATGTTTCTTAGAGTGTCAGGTAGGGAGTTCCATAGGGAAGGAGCATAGAGTTTGAAAGCTTTGTGGCATGTTTGTAGGTTGTATTTAGTTTTGGATTGTGGTATGTCAAGTTTGTCGATTGTGATATGCTTTCGCGGTCTGTTTATAGAGGGCTTCTCTAGCAGGGATTGGAGGCTGGTTTCTTGTTGGGATTGAAGAGCTTTGTGAGTGAGGAGGAGGCATTTATATTTGATTCTATTGGTAAGGGGTAGCCAGTGTAATTGTTTTAGGATGGGGATAATCTGGTCGTATTTAGCAGCTCCTTGGATGGTTCGAGCTGCTTTGTGTAGCGCGTTTTGAAGTGGGAGAAGTGTGGATTGAGGTAGACCTTGGTAAATAATGTTGCAGTAATCTGCATGAGGGAGAGAGTGCTTACATAGTAAATGACGGCAGATAAAGACCAGTATGGTCCATCTAGTCTGCCCAGTAAGATGGCCGGAGTAAGATGGCAGGAGTAGATGCCATTCTGTGAAGGCCGCCCCTCAGGCCACCCCTCCCCATGTCTTTGTTTAGGGGTGAACCCACCGCTCCATGCAGGACACCCCTATTTTTTTGAGAAGTTATATGGTTCAGTTTATTTTGATTTTATTCTGTTGCTATAAATGGATCCATTGTGTCTGTCCCATGCCATTTTGAATTCTGTCACTGTATTTGCCCCCACCACCCCAGCTTGAAGTGCTGATCTAAAATCTATTGGTTCAAGGAGGGGACAAAGTCATTGTAGGGTCTTTGTTTTGAAATGACAGGAGAATAAAACCATATAAAATCCACTATATTCCGAATTCCTCCTCATGTCCCTGAATGTATTTCTTTTTTGTGTTTCAGATGCGGGTGACGTTTGAGGACATCTCTGTCTCTTTCTCCCAGGAGGAGTGGGGGTATTTAGATGAAGGGCAAAAGGAGCTTTACAGGGAGGTGATGAAAGAGAATTATGAGATCCTCGTCTCCCTAGGTAAGGATTACATTATCTGTATTTCTATTCAAAACAGACTAAAGAGCCATTCTAGAAAATATCCAAATACAAAAGCAGGACCCAATCAAAACTGAGTACCCTATCTATAATAGCCCTCCAAGATCTACAAAATAGCCAGTGAACTATTATGTTCTTATTCGATTATTTGTCCTGAAAACGAACCTTTTTCGTGAACAAACCCTCCAGTTTTTTCTCTATTTAAAAGGCATGAAACATCCATTGCCCAAAACCGCATGTGGATAACGCATCTTGCGATATCCACACACTCCACTTACCTTATTCCCCAAGAAATCTGTATTGCAGAAACATCAAGCCACCTTTAGGAACTGCAACACTGCCAAACTCAGCGTGTATAGTCACTGCCAGCAAAGCCCACTTCTGTTGCTCTTATGGCTGTAGTTGTTGAACCCAAATCACACCAGATTCAACAAGGTCCATTAAGAACATAAGATGTGCCATATTGGGTCAGACCAAGGTCCATCAAGCCCAGTATCCTGTTTCCAACAGTGGTCAATCTAGGTCACAAGTATCTAGCAATTTCCCCAAAAGACACAGGTTCCACAGTGCATGTATTGGGGCAAGCAGTGGATTTCCCAGGTCCCCTTTAATAATGGTTTATGAACCTTTCTTCCAGGAACTTGTCCAAACCTTTTTTTAAACCCAGCTAAACTAACAGCTTTTACTACATCCTCCGGTAACGAATTCCAGAGTTTGATTACACGTTGAGTGAAAAAAATATTTTCTCTTATTAGTCTTAAATAGGTTACCTGTAGCTTCATTGCATGTCCCCTAGTCTTTCTATATTTTGATGATGTAAACAATCGATCAACGTTTACCTGTTCCACTCCATTCATTAATTTATAGACCTCTATCATATCTCCCCTCAGCCGTCTCTTTTCCAGGTTGAAGAGCCCTAACCTTTTTAGCCTCTTTTCATAGTATCCTTCCATCCCCTATACCATTTTGATGGCTCTTTCTAATAGCGCTATATCCTTTTGAAGATACGGCATTCAGAATTGCACACAATATTCAAGGTGCGGTTGCATCATGGATCAATACAGAGTCATTATAATGTCCTTTGCTATATTCACCAGTCTAGACAAGTGGGTTTAGCTCCCACACTCCAGCAGATGTTGGAGACAGAGAAAAGTAACAGATGCCTGATTGGTTGAGCTCTGGTAACCATATAGCTGTATCCCTAGGGGGTCGCCCTCAGTATTTTTTCTGTCTCCAGCAGATGATGGTGTCTTTTCCCTTTTCTCTTCAGGGTGTTCTTTATTTTTCTTGGACTCAGCTGGATGCTTCCAGGGCGCACATGAGGTGCCCCTCTGGAATTCCCATCCGAATTGTGTTGCTGTGGTGGGGTTGAGCTCCTGATCAGGAGGACCAGTGGAGCTCCCTTCAGCAAGGGGGAGTCCGACTTCAGGTCGTGAGGACCTGCTTAGACAGTGGCAGGGGGAGCCCTCGGCACTCTGCAGCAGCCTTTTCCTGGACCATCGTTGTGAGTCATCCTTCCTAAACGTCTGCCTTGACTCCCCAGCTCTGCTGCTCTGACTGGACTCAAGTGCAGTGAGTGTATCACGCCCCTCCCCCCACTCCGCATGTTGCTTCTCCTCACTGATGGATTTGCTCTTATGACAGCTTTGCCTTCTCCTGCTCTGCTGGGTGTCAGTTGTGTTTCTTGTGAATGCAGTGTTTTGATTACCTCCTTTTCTGCTATCGGCGATGCATGGAGCGGCAGCCATTTTGTTTTCTCCTTCCAGCCACGCGGTCACAGCTACGGCAGACATTTTGAAGGAGGACGCGCCGTTGTAACACATTTTCTTCGGTGGGCTTGTTTTTTCAACTTGGAGGGAAGCGTTTTTTCACCGGGTAGGCTCCAGCGGCACGGACTCTCTTCTTTTCAGAATGCCTTCATCATTACAGAAGTGCATCGTGTGCAGTTAATAGATAGGGCGTGTGCTTCCTGCTCTGCTCATCTGGGGGAAACATCCAGCACAGCTCCCACTTGTCTCCCGAACAAGGACATTTCTTCTGTACCCCCAGTCCCGACGGATAGTAGAATCTCTGGACCCACCGCTCCTGGTCCCTCAGTCTGCGGCCCCTTCTTCACTGTTGTCTGGTGAAGCAGCTCCTAACCCTCTTCAAGCAGGCATTGTCCCTCTGGTGCTCTGACCCTTCTGCGGTTGGCTCAGAGTCTTTTTCCACTCACGTTGATACACACTCTGCGCTGGGGTCCCGAAAGCGTCCTAAGAAAGGTAGCCGCCAGCCCAAGGAGTTGTCCTGGGGCTCAGGAACCTGGTCTGAGATGCCAGAGGATGATGTCTTTTCAGCAGATGACAGTAGGGAAGCTTCAGACCGTGAGTACGGGGAATGGTCCCTATCGGAAGCCTCAGCTGATGGCCACGGGGATTCTCAAGATATCCATCTATTTCAGAAGGACAAACTTCTGTAAACCGCACTGATGCAGAATGGCGCGGTATATAAGAGAATGTAAATAAATAAATAAATAAATTGCCGGTGCTAATTGCTCAAGTCATGGAAACTTCACACTTGACGGATCTTCCAGAGCAGCAGCAGTCTCAGACACAGTCTCAGCTGGATCCCATTTTGCAAAGCATACATAAGCCCTCTAGGGCTTTTCCCGGCGGAGCTTCAACAGATGGTATCTCAGGAGTGGGACTCACTAGATGCCTCCTTACGCATGGCTTGCCATTTGGACCAGTTCTACCTCTGGTCTCCAGCAGATATGGAGAAATGGCTCACCTATCTGAAAGTTGATGCTTTCGTAGCAGGAGTTATGAAGCACACTAGCATTCCGGTTGAGAGGGGAGCGGCGCTTCAGGACCAGCAAGACAAAAAGGTCGACAGTCTCTTTTAAGACTGCCTTCTTGTCTTCTATGCCGTCTCTCTAAGGATCTGTTTGTGGAGGCCTGGCGGCCTGCGCACTTTTGCGTTGGATTTAGCGCCTTCCGGAGGATCCGGCATTGGCTTGTCTGTAATCTGCCACAGCGTTCTTGGTGGATGCCTTCTACGATCTGCTGCAGCTCTCGGCTAGGTTGGTGGCTGCCGTCACAGTGGCTTGGCGATGGCTTTGGCTTCCTCAGTGGTCAGTGGATGCTGCTTCTAAGACGTGCCTGTCTAAGCTTCCTTTTAAAGGAAAGCTCCTCTTTGGCGAGGATCTTGACAAACTGGTTAAGGACCTAGGTGAAGTTGGACCCCGGCATCTTTCAGAAGATAAGCCGAGGACCTCTGCCCGCTGGTCATCGCAGCACTACTATTCTCCTACCACACGGCGTAGCTCCAGATGTCGTGACTCCTGTTGCTACTGCCCCGGTAAGCTGTCTGTCTCGACTTCGTCAGGTCACTTTAGTCAGAAATAAAAACCCTATTGAAGCGCCTGGAAAGGGAGTGATTCCTACATGGCTCCAGCCAGGTTCTCTGGTGCCACACGATCTTCCCGTTGACGGGGCAGGCTGCCCACCCGAGACACCACCACCAGTAGGAGGTCGGTTGTCACTCTTTGCTCGGCAGTGGGTTCTCATCTCCTCTGATCAGTGGGTCCTCGACATTGTTTCCCAGGGCTATGCTCTTGAGTGTTGTCGGCCCACTTGCAAGGCCTTCCTCATCTCACCGGGCGGGGCACCTCGGAGAAGGGCAGCTATTCTCTCTACCATTCAGCATCTTCTTCTCCATGCAATCCGACCAGTACCTCTCTCAGAGAGAGGTTCCGGTCGTTACTCCATTTATTTCATAATGCCCAAGAAGGACAGGTTATTTTGCTCGACCCTCGACCTCAAAGGCATCAACCGCTGCCTTCATGTTTCACATTTCAGAATGGAAACATTGTGGTCGGTGATTCAGTCTGTCCACAAGGGGGAGTTCCTCGCCTCACTCGACCTGGCAGAAGCATACTTCCATATCCCCATCCACACTTTGCCATTCTTGGACAGCACTTTCAGTTTTGTGCTATGCCTTTCGGCCTGGCCTCGGCTCTACGTACCTTCTCCAAGTTTATGGTGGTGGTGGCAGCAGCCTTGCACAAATGGGGAATTCGAGTACACCCTTACCTGGACAATTGGCTGATTCGAGCGGATTCCCTCTCGGAGGCCCGCAAAACAGTCTCCCATGTGGTCTCCTTCCTAGAGAGCCTGGGCTGGGTGGTCAACCACTCCAAGAGTGGTCTACAGCCATCCCAGCACTTGGAGTTTCTGAGAGCGTGGTTTGACACCTACCTGGGAAGAGTTTTCCTAACACATGAGTGCTTCCTCCAAGTTCTCGTTTCAACTCAAGGTGTTTCTTCTGCAGAGCTGTCCACGGGTCTGGGACTAACTTCAGATTCTCGGGTCCACGGCAGCCACTATCGATTGTCGTTCTGTGGGCCAGAGCACACATGAGGAACCTGCAGCAATCTTTGCTCTCTCGCTGGCCCCTGAGTTTGGAGGATTACGACCGCCAGCTTCCGCTCTCTCTGGCAACATGTCGCAGCCTTTACTGGTGGCTGTTGCCATCTCATCTCCTCAAGGGTGTTCCTCTGGAAGATCCTCAATGGATTCTATTGACCATCGACGCAAGTCTCTCCGGATGGGGAGCTCGCTGCCTGAATCGCTCATCTCGGGACCTGGTCGGCTCGCAAAGCGTGCTGGACCATCAACCGTCTGGAGGCCTGGTCGGTTCTTCTGGCCTTGCTTCGGTTTCTGCCTCTTCTCTGCGCCAGGCAGTCCGCGTTTTTTCTGACAGCACAACGACGGTGGCCTATCTAACTGCCAGGGAGGCACCAGATGTCTGGGTGTAGCCAGGGAAATGGCCCTCCATTTTTTCCTGGGCAGAAAGACACCAGCAGGCCCTGTCGGCCCAACACATCGCAGGGGTCAACAACATACAAGCAGATTTTCTCAGTCATCATGCTCTAGACCCCGGTGAGTGGTAATTGGCCCCATAGGTATTTCGGCAGATAGTGCAGGCATGGGGTCAGCCGGTGGTGGATCTCATGGCGTCGGCAGTGAACGCCAAACACAGGCCTTTTTCAGTCGCAGGAGAGAACAGGGCTCGCTCGGGCTGGACGCTCTGGCTCAACTATGGCTGACATTAGTACTGCTGTATGTCTTTCCCCCATGGGTTCTGATCGGGAAAGTCCTAGCTGGATCAAGGCACGCCGGGGCATGGTGATTCTGGTGGCCCTCGAAGACCGTGGTATGCGGACCTCATATGGTTGGCCTGGGAAGCCCCCATGCACCTGGGAGCTCACAGAGATCTTCTCCACCAAGGGCCAATCACCATTGGCAACCCCGCTCCGTACTCGCTTACGGCCTGGCTCTTGAATGCTAGTGTCTGAAAAGCAAGGGTTACTTGCGTTGTGTGGTGGCTACTCTCCTCAAAGCTCACCACCCATTGATGTCCTTGGCGTATACCCGAGTATGGTGGACCTTTGAATCATAGTGATCGTGGCACAACCTTTCTCCATGGTGGGCACAAATCCCAGAGATTCTGACGTTCCTGCAGGAGGGCCTAGACAAGGGTCTGGCTCTCGGTTCTCTTTGGGTTCACGTCTCAGCATTGACTTGCTTTCATGGTCCGGTGGGTGGTCGATCCATCGCTTCTCACGCTGATGTGGCCCGCTTCCCCAAAGCGGCTAAAGTGGTTCAGCTGCTGGTCCACCTGGTGGTGCCGCCTTGGGATCTCTCTTTGGTTCTGAAGGTTCTCATTGGAGAGCCTTTTGAGCTGCTTAAACGTATTTCTCTGAGGGACTTGATCCTCAAGATGGTGTTCCCCGTGGCGATAACCTCAGCTCGGAAGGGAGTTACAAACTCTATCGAGCCGGGATCCCTATCTCTCCTTCTCGGAGGAGGGTGTATCCCTGCAGGCGGTTCCCTCCTTTCTACCAAAGATTCTTACACTTTTTCATATGAATCAGCCAATTTTGCCACCGGCCTTCTCGAAAGCCCAGTGTACAGGCCCAAGTAAAGGGCTCCGGGCGGTAGATCTCAGTAGGGTCCTCCACCGATACTTAAAGGTGACAAATCCATTCCGCAGATCCGACCACCTTTTTCTATTGTTTACTGGCCCTCGGAAGGGCCTCGCAGCTTCCAAGTCTACTATTTCTTAATGGCTTCGTCAGGCCATTGAAGCGGCATACATAAACTGGGGGAAGCCTGTACCCTCAGGGCTCTTATGCCTGGTGCTGCGCCTTACGCCTGGAACAAACTACCTGCGTCTGTACGCCAGGCACCTTTTTAACCCTCTTCAAATCTAGGCTGAAAACTCACCTCTTCGCTGCTGCTTTTGGATCTTGACCCACCTGATCTCCTTTTTCTTTCCCCTTGCTTTATCCCTGCCTACACCTTCTGTGTTTGTCTTGACTAGATTGTAAGCTCTGATGAGCAGGGACTGTCTCTTACATCTCTGTGCAGCGCTGCGTACGACTTGTAGTGCTACATAAATGCTCAGTAGTGGTAGGGGCTCGAAGCACATTCTACGCGAACTCAAGCCACTTTGTGGGTAGAGGCGCTCGCAGGTCGCTCCTCTGGACATCTGTAGGGCGGCCACTTGGTCCTCCCTGTCCACGTTCATACGCCACTATTGGCTCGATCTCCAAGCTCGGGAGGAGGCACAGTTTGGAGCCAAGGTTGTCATAACGGCTGTGTAGCCTGGGTACTTTGCACTTGTCTAGATTGGTCTAGTAGGATGAATTGGAAGGAGACATTTTCACTTACCATTAATTTCCTTTCCTGGAATCCTGCTAGACCAGTCCAGGGCCCAACCGTTCTGTATCTGGTCAAGCAGTAGCCTTGCAGGGCAACCAAGGCTCACGTTGAAGTACAGTGGCTCCACCATTGCCTTGCTTGTAGGTCTTCTGTTTGTATATAGTTAGGACCTCACACGTCTGTTTTGTGCCGCCTCTTTTAGGGCCAGGTCCTGTCTAATTTTCAATTGTTGCTTTGTCATAGTATACTGAGGGCAACCCCTAGGGATACAGCTATATGGCTACCCGAGTTCAAGCAATCAGGCATCTGGTACTTTTCTCTGTTTCCAACATCTGCTGGCAGGGGGAGCTAAACCCACTTGTCTGGACTGGTCTAGCAGGATTCCAGGAAAGGAAATAACGGTAAGTGAACATTTCTTCTTCCTTTCCTTATCATTCCTAGCATTCTATTTGCTTTCTTGGCCGCCACTGCACACTGGGCAAGGGTTTCAACATGTTTTCCAAATCATCCTGCTAGACCAGTCCAGATTAGTGGGTAATGTCCCCCTGCCAGCAGATTGGTGAGACACAGAAAATCACAGAGGCTTTGTGACATCACCCTTGGTATATAGCTACGTACCCTAGAGGTCAACTTCAGTATTTTCTCTGTCTCAGTAGATGGTGGACTTCTTACCTCCTCAGGGAGTCAAGTAAATTCTTTGCAACATTTTCTCAGGGTCTTTTAGTTCTAAACCCAAATTCCCACATTATTCAGGTTTCCCAGAGGTGCTCCTGGTCAGGAGGATCAGGGGAGCACCTCTGAGGGGAAGGGCTCCTATACAAGGGGAACAGTGCTGCCTTCCAATTCAACAGCATGGCTCCTGTACAGGAGGTACATTTCAGCCTCCCGCTTCACCTGCCGTCAGCATCAGTCTTCCTATCTCTGAGCACTTCTGTAGTTTAAGGCTCCTCAACCAGTCTTCACTTGTTTCCTTATAAAGTTAAAAAACAAACAAAAGGAAATGAATGGTAAGTAAAATTTCACCATCCATGATGTCTAAATCTTTTTCCTATGTGGTGGTTCCTAATGTGGTACCTTGCACCGTGTAACCATAGTATGGATTGTTCTTTCCTAGGTGCATAACTTTGCACTTGTCCACATTAAATTTCATCTGCCATTTGGATGCCTAGTCTTCCAACTTATCAAGGTCCTCTTGCAATATTTCACAATTCTCATGGGTTTTAACAACTTTGAATAATTTTTTGTCATCTGCAAATTTGATTACCTCACTCGTTATTACCATTTCCAGGTCATTTACAAATATGTTAAAAAACAGCAGACCCAGCACAGATCCCTGGGGTACTCTACTATTCACCTTTTTCCATTGGGAAAATTGGCCATTTAGCCTTCCCTCTGCTTTCTATCTTTTTTTTTTTTTTCTTTTTTTTCTTTTTTTTTATTAAAAGGCAGCGAACAAGTACAACAAGTAACAACCAAATCGGCTGTATACAGCATACATATACAAAAGAACATCTGCATTAAACCAAGAATGAAGTGAACAGGGCCTTTTTTTTTTTTTTTTTTGTAATATATAATTTTATCTTCTCCCCCCCCCTTTGTTCTCAGTATCCCCCTTACACCCCGCCCCTCCCACTCCTATTACCCACAAGACTTCAAATTAATAAAAAAAACTCCTATCCTGTGCCCCCCACCCTCCACCCTCAAGACCCCTCTCAAAACCCCCCCATCCCCTACCGCCACCCCCCGCTTCTGACAACCCCTAAAGTGTCCACGTTACCCACAGGGAGTGCATGAGGCACCACCGCAACAGACTATACGTGGAAGAGAGAGAGAGAGCCAAAGACGTCCGCAGCAAGAAAGGGAAAAATCATTGGGCCCGTATCATCAAGAACAAAAAGAAGCAGAGATTAACTTAGGTGCGCGAACCATACTTCAGAACAAAAGGCTCCCACACTTGCTCAAAGTGTGGCACTCGTGATTTTCCAACTGCCACCCCCCGCTCCATAGTATAAATCTCCCACATCCGCTCCAGCCATCTCGCAAGGGCAGGGGGCAAGGTTTTCTTCCAAACAGCTGCCAAGGCCAGGCGGGCCGCGTGTAGACCGTGACGGATCAACGCTAACTGAAGAGTCCGCGCACCAGGAACATTAGTACCAAAAAGGAAAATACCTGGGTCCCAGGGGATAGTCAACCCTACCAGTTGCTGTAGGCGCTACTGGATCCCCCTCCAATATGTCTGTATACGCGGACAAAGCCACCAGACATGAGCCATGGTACCGTCCCGGCCACAGTTCCGCCAACACAAACCAGACGCAGCGGGATAAGCCCGGGCAACCCGCACCGGCGTCATGTACCAGCGATAAAGCAGTTTATAATTGGTTTCTCGGGCATTAACGGCCACTGCACTTTTCCAGAGTCGATCCTCAAGCTGCTCCCACTGTTGCTCAGTGTAAGTTAACTGCAGCTCACGATTCCATTGTTCTCGATGGGTACCGGGCCGCGTCTGCTGGGCTTGAAGATGTGTATACAGGGCAGCAACAAGGCCCTTTGTAGTGGTACATGCCTCACAAAAGCGTTCAATAGCGGACAGCTCGCGGGCCACCTGCGACCGAATCACGCGGTCCTGCACCCAATGAGTTACCTGCGTATACTGATAAAAGTGACCAGCGGGAAGTTCAAACTCACCTTGAAGTGAGCGAAAAGAACGCATCGTACCGCCCTCAAAGAGTTGACCGACACGACTAAGGCCCTTATGGCCCCACAGCCGAAAGGCTGGATCAGTCATCCCGGGGGGGAAAGAAAGATTACCCACAATAGGCGCCAGGGGGGTCATAAGCACCCCGCGAGGTCCCAAGTAGCGGTCCCAACACCAGAGAGTATGAGAGATATAGGGGTTACTTGAACGCGGAGCTCCCCGGAGCTTGGGGCCCAGCCACAACCGGTCCCCCAATCCCACACCCCCCGAAAGCTGCATTTCCATTTGTACCCACCGTTTTGTACTAGTGGTGTCCATCCACTCCACCCCCGCGCGACACTGCGCTGCCACATAGAACCATTGAAGGTTGGGCGCCCCCATACCTCCGCGACGTGTGTGTGCATAAAGAACCTGACGTGCAATGCGGGGGCGCCGAAAATGCCATATAAATTTCATGATCAGGGCCTGCCAGGTGGCCAAGACCCCACGAGGCAAAGGTATAGGAAGAACCTGAAAAAGATACAGAAATCGTGGGGCAACCACCATCTTCACCACCGCAATACGCCCAAACCAAGAAATCAATAGTTTGGCCCAGGATTCCAAATCACGCTTCACTTGTTGAATTAAAGGCCCATAATTGGCTTTAAATAGGGCACTCCTATCAATCGTCAAATTGACACCCAAATAGCGGAGAGCGCCTGATACCCAGCGAAAAGGGTAAGAAGCCTTCAGTTGTTGGCAAACCACCTCGGGAACCCCGACATTCAGAATCTCGGATTTCGTATAGTTGATTTTGAACCCAGAGACCTGCGAAAAAGCATCAAAAAGCCGCATTGCGGTCGGGAGAGTGTTAACCGGATCCACCAGGGACAGAATGATATCATCCGCAAAAAGTGCTATTCTATACTCAGAGGTACCCACCCGAACGCCGCGAATATCAGGATGCTCACGAAAGCTCTGTGCCAGGGGCTCCATCACCAGCGCAAAAAGCAGCGGGGACAACGGGCACCCCTGCCGAGTTCCCCTTTCCAACGCAAACCATCCAGATTGACCCCCATTAACCCGAACGGATGCGGTAGGGCTATGATAAAGACAGCGAACCCAACGCACAAAATTGGGCCCAAACCCCATCTTCTGTAGCACACACCAGAGAAAGCCCCAACTGACCCGGTCGAAGGCCTTTTCTGCATCAATTCCCACTAATAGGGCAGGTTGAGGATCCTGCCGGGCCACGTGAATCACCTGCAGCATTCGCCTAATGTTATCGGCCGCCTGGCGGCCCGGAACAAACCCAACCTGGTCTGGGTGCACCAAAGTCGGAAGTGCATGGTTTAGCCGTGCCGCCAGCGCCGATGCCAATATTTTCACGTCGGCATTCAGCAAGGAAATAGGACGATACGAAGCCGCTTCCTGCATGGGCTTACCTGGTTTAGGAATAACCGCGATAAGGGCCTCGCATTGGGAAGGAGGCAGAAGCCCCCCCCGCAAGACCTCATTGAAAAGCAGCACCAGGGTTGGGGCCAGTTGGGCACTATATTTTTTATAATATTCCATCGGGAACCCGTCCGCGCCCGGCGCCTTCCCCGCCTTTAAGCGTCGAATGGCCATGGCCACCTCTTCCACGGTAAGGTCCGCATCCAATTGATCTCTAACAGAGTCCGCCAGCCGGGATAAAGTAACGGCACTAAGGTAGGCCTGGGCACTGGGCAAGTCAAAAGACTCAGCTTTATATTACTGTTCAAAGAAATTAGCAAATAACTCACGGATCTCCCGAGAAACCACCCGCAGACGGCCCCCAGAATCCCTAAGCTCACGTACTACTCTTGAAGTATGCTGTTGACGAAGTCGCAAAGCAAGGTAGCGCCCAACCCTATTCCCCTGCGCATACGAAGTTTGCCGCAGCTTCCTACGCATATGTTCCAGGTCTCGTTGCGCACACGCATCCAGTTTGGCCCGCACCTCTCGCCATTGACGCCAAACCCTCTTAGAACCTGTCCGGGCGTGTTCCAATTGAAGACGTCGACTTTCCTCTGTAAGGCGACGGGATTCTCGTGTCCAGGCCCTCCGAGTGCGAGCTGCCTCAGCAATCAAGCGGCCTCGGGCTGTCGCTTTAAAGGCATCCCAGACTGTGGGCAGCGGGACCTCCCCATTATCATTTATAGCAAAAAAATCGCTAATAAAATGGCCATGGTCCTGAACAGCATGTTGCCGCCGAAAAAAGCGGCTATCTAAACGCCACTGCTGGCATCGTGCCCCACAAACCCCTGCAGGGAGAGTAATCCAACAGGGGGCGTGATCGGACCAGGTCAATGTCCCATGCCCAGCCTCCACCCTCCCCTCCACCAGTCGTTGATCTAACAAAAAATAGTCTATACGGGTATGTACCCCATGAACATGGGAATAATAGGTATAACTCCTATCCCCAACATGTAGATCTCTCCAAATATCTCGCAAGCCCAGATCAAGCATAAGCCGTTGTAATGCTCGGCCTGCTCCGTTGGTTGCCGGTCCAGCTCGACCCGTCGAATCCAGATGAGGTACCATATGCGCATTACAGTCTCCGCCCAAGACAATAGGGCCCTTCGCAAACTCAGCTAACAGACCCTTTAACCGAGCAAAAAAGTTCCCTTGGCCAGTGTTGGGGGCATAAATGTTGGCTAACGTTATGAGCTGACCGTCCAAGCGAACATTCATAAAAAGCCACCTCCCCAAGGCATCCCTCTTAACATCCACCACCCGCAAAGATAACCCCTGGTGAAACAGCATTGCCACCCCACGTTTTTTTCGACCCTGTGAGTCAGACGCCACCCACACTTCAGAATACGGCCTTCTTTTTAACCAACTCTGATTGCTGCTCCGGAGATGGGTCTCCTGCAGAAACACAATGTCCCCTTGCAGGGAGCGTAGCTCATTGAAAAGCAACGAGCGCTTTCCCGGGGAGTTGAGACCCTTCACATTAAAAGATACCACTTTCAGCATTGATAAATAACTACCCTACCCCCACTACCCTGCACTCTCCCCCTCTCCAGATGATCCTGATCCCCCCCCAAACTCACACCTCCACCGGGCAAAAGAACCAGCAGTAACCTCCCACCCAACCTCCCCCATGGGTCATTCATAGAAGCACTCCTAAATTCTAACGGCGCTGCACCCCCTAAAGTAATATAAGCCCTCCCCCCCCATCCCCTCCTCTCGCCACCCCACCCCCACTACCCACATCCCTCCCCCCCCCAACCCATCAGTACCACCAGCCCACACATAAGGCGGGGCACGGTAAAACTGATCCCAGGCCCAGCTCCAACCAGGCCCCCCCGCAAATTAAGTATCACAACAACAGTTAGCATCAAATGTACCCCCGGAGATAGCATATCATGGAGCCACTGCGCCAAACATTCCCCCCACCCACCCTGCGTAAATTAAGCCACACTCAACATAATCCCCAAAATGGCGAGTTACATTTAGTATAGAAATCTCAAAAGAGATAGTTACAAAGCTAAAATTAGGTTAACTAGAAAAAACTTTTGATACTGCAACAAGAAAAAAGCAGGGGTCCGGACATAACATACGCTAGGAACTCCCCCCAGATCAGGACTCAAGGGCCCAACTAACTTAGGCAGGCTTGCCCACCCGGGTCCACTTCGAGTGTTGAGGCTTGGGTGTCGGGAGTTGCGGCGATGCAGTATCTTCAACCAGACCCGCCTGGCGCAGAGCTCTCCAGGCCTCAGTATGATCTTTAGCTGAGATCCGTTTATTACCCAAGAGGAAATTGATCCGGAATGGAAAGGCCCAGGAATAGCGGATCCCTTTGTTATTCAAAACCATCGTGACTGGTTTCATCTCCCTCCGACGGGCCAGTGTAAACACCGAAAGGTCCTGATATACAGTTACCGCTGCGTCCTGGAATCGGATTGCTTTTTTCTCCCGACCCCGACGTATGAGGAGCTCGGCATCAGTATAGCGCAAAAAGCGCGCAATGACATCCCTAGGCTGGTTATTAGGAGGCTTACCCAAGGCCCGGTGCACTCGCTCAATTTCCATGCCAGACCCATGGGCAGTCAGCTCGTCCACCGGAAGCAGTTCAGCAATCAAGTTTTTGAGCACCACCTGCAGATTTTCACTTCCCCCCGTTGCCTCCGGGATTCCCCGGAAGCGCACATTATTGCGACGGGAGCGATTTTCAATGTCATCAATTTTATAAGTCAGTTCTGTTACTTGTGCATGTTGCCTATCGAGAGCACATTGTAGATCCACCACAGCACCATCGTGATCTTCAACTTTGGTCTCAACCTCCTCCACACGCGCCCCGAGGTCTTTCATGTCACCCCGGAGTTCCGCAATGGTGCTCATCACTTCCTCACGCATGGAGCGAAATTCGCCGGCCAACTCCGCAAAGCCTCTACGGAGTTCTTGTTGTAGCAAGGCGTGCGAGGACAGCTGGTTGGGTTCCAAATCATTTTCACTCACAGTCTCATCATTGGAACCCTCCGAAAGATGTCTGTTGGAGGGGCTCGCTGGAGCGCCACCCTTGCCCTGTAGCCGCTGGGATGCGCGGATGCCCTCCTGGGCCTCGGAGTTTTTAGCCTTAGCAGCCATGAAGTAGAGAACAGTCCAGCAATACAGGGGTAGGCAGAGCGCAGCTATAGTACAAACGGGGAGCTGTGGTAAGCAAGAGGAAAATGCTAGTTAATCCCACTTTTGGGCACCAGAGGGAGCTCCAGCCTCACACAAGGTAGGAAAGCACAGGGAATGTAGAGATGAAGGAAGCCCAATGAAAGTTGTGCAGCAGTGAGGAGGCAAGCAATAGCAGAGACGGATTGTGGACAATTCAGGCGTCCCAAAAGCAATTGAGACAGGTAGCAGGGTCGCCGAATCAGGAATAAGCACCAGATTGAGGCGGGAGAATCTAAATACAGCGGCAAAATCCGGGTTCGCTGCCGCTCGCGGAGAACGCAGGCGATTGGCTAAAGGGAGCCCACGTGATCGCTGCAGCCCGGAACTGTGGCTGGAACGCAAGGAACCTCGTGCGTTCCAAAACCACGCGGTTATGGCTGCCTCTAAGGTCTACCTCTTCGTGGAGTCTCGTCCAGCTCCTCCGGGTCAGGACTCAGATATTGGCAGCTCCTCTTCAGCACCGAGGCGGCACAATCGCAAGGGGAAAAGCCGCAGCGCACAGGGCAGCATTAAATGTCGGGGCACCAGTCTCCTCTCCGGTGCGGTTCCCAGCCACGGGAGTCACCCGCGGCCTCCGGGAAACACTGCTGCAAAGTGCCAAGCAGGGACGAATCAGCGGTCCACTCCGCAGCGGCCGGAGAACCCGGCAGTCAGTTCCCAACGGGCACGAAGCTCACCTGAGCCACAGCAAAGGATAGGAGGAGAGTGTTAAGGCCGGTCAGTAAAGAGGCCGAGAGCCGCTCGCAGATCTCGTCGGGGCAGTCCCAATTTCGCCGGAGGGCACAATTAAGATCCCCTAGCTTTCCGAGTACTAATTCAGGGGCTCTGGGGGGCCAAAGCAATGGTGATGCATATGTTTGCTAAAAAGATGAGGAAGCCTGGAACGGAGCTACATCAAGAAGCGGCCATTCCGCAGCGGGCTCACTAGCGCCCCCTGCTTTCTATCTTTTAACCTGTTCCTGATCCACAATAGTACACTGCCTCCTATCCCATGACTTTTTAATTTCGCCAAGAGTCTTTCATGAGGGACTTTGTCAGAGGCTTTCTGAAAATCCAGATACACTATATCAACTGACTCACCTTTGTCTACCTGTTTATTCACACTAATGATTTGAAAATCCATTCGTCCATGCAATGGTTTAAAAGTCCATACGTCCATGCGACATGGCACCATGTTTCAAGGCCTTAGAAACTCTGGGCCCTTCCTCAAGCAGAATTTGCATCAAAAGCTCCTCCAAGAGCCTTTGGACCATGGTTCCCTTGGAGGAGCATTTGCCACAAATTCTGCTTGAGGAAGGGCCCAGCATTTCTAAGGGCTTGAAACGCAGTGCCTTGTCACATGGACGTATGGACTTTTAAACCATTGCATGGACGAATGGATTTACAAACTGTTAATGGACCTTGTTGTATCTGGCGTGATTTGGTTCAGCAGCTGTAAGAAGAGCAATGGCGGCGGGCTTTTGCTGACAGTGACTATCCATATACACCCTGAGTTTTCTGGTGTTGCAGTTCCTAACATAGTAACATAGTAAATGAAGGCAGATAAAGACCAGTATGGTCCATCAAGTCTGCCCAGTAAGATGGCAAGAGTAGGTACACCTGCTGCTCTGTGCAGGTCACCCCTCCCCATTGCCTTGTTGTTTCTGCAATACAGATTCCTTGGGGAATAAGATAAGTGGAGTGTGTAGGTCTCGCAAGATTCTTTATCCACATGCGGTTTTGGGCAATGAGTGTTTCACGCCTTTTTAGAGAAAACTGGATGGTTTGTTCACGAGAAAGGTTTCCCTTTCAAGACAAACAATCCAACAAAAACATACAATCATTTGAATAGTTCATTGGCTATTTTGTAGATCTTAGAGGATTATTATAGATAGGGTACTCAGTTCTGATTGGGTCCTACATTTATATCTGGATGCTAATCTGTATTTCTAGCAAACATGGGAATAGGAGATATTTATGTGTACATCCTGCACGCTAGGAACTTGCAAGTATGATCAGGATCTGTCTCAAGATGTGTTGTGTAAATCGCCCTTGTAATAGGTGCGGTGTATAAAAGTTTTACATAAATAAATAAGATGGCTGGATGAGATCTAGGTCTGAGGGATCATAAGGCCGTCCTATGTGTCCTACACGTTTCCCCCCTTCCCCCTTTAAATCAGAAATAGGTCTTCCTCCAGTTTCTGGAGCAGGGCTTAAAACCATGGGCAGAGCAGCGTAAAGGCTTATGACTTGGGGGCAATAGATGACATCAGAGCAGACTTTGAGATCAATGAAAAGTGTGGTACTGTGTTCCTCAACCTCTCCTCAGCTTATTACACTGTCTGGCCCCATGGGCTGCTCCTAAAGCTGTAGAACTGTCTCCAGGATCCCCATATGATTAGAGTAATACAAGAAAATCATCCCCAACAATTAGAGGATGGAGCACCACCAGCTCAGGACCCCTAAAAGAGGTGGGCCTGATACTCAGCTATGGCAGCTAGCCCGATCTAATGCGACTAGCTGTCCCTGTTGAACTTTAACCCCGATATTCAATACAAGGGCCATAACCAGCCCCAGCACTTAGTATCCGGGTTGCCCAGATTTGCTGGAAGCTAACCAGGTAGTAGCAATATTTAGCCGCTGCCCAGTTAGTTTACATGGCAAAAGTTAGGCCAACTTTTGCTGTGCCTTATTTTCACCTCTTAGCCATATGCGGGCAGTGGCTCAGTATCTCCAGTGCCCGGTTATGACTGGGTGCCGCCTCTGGAACACCCTGATGCTGGCCGGTTAGCATCGGGGTGTGCAGCAGTGTCGCCCACGGTTAGTAGGTCCCTTTTGAATATCAGGCCCAGTGATCGTTGAGAACAGATCTTGCTTCCTGTTTTTTTTTTCAGCTTTTATACTGCTGATGTTCCACAAATCTTGGGAATGAACTTTCTTTATGCAATGACTTGCCTGTCCTCCTCCATTCCAACAGAGACATTGAGCTCAGGCTCCCTGGTCCCCTGTGATATCATTAAAAGAGTCACAAAGTTGAACCCTTCCTATGGAATTTGCTGGGGCAGAACCAGGTTATTCCTCTGTCCTTTCTCCAGGCATGATCCTTCCCCTCCCTTCTCCATCTCAAAAAGAACCAAAATAAATGACTGAAAATAAAGGAAGGTTGTAAAACAACATTTATTTTTATTAGGCAGGAGAAATGTATTTTCCTTAGCGTCCCTCTAGTCCAGTCCCGGAACCATAGAGTTGTGAACCTCCACCAGCAGCTTTGGAGACTGAACATCTTCATCTCTTTGATCATCCAGCTATATGCAGCCCCAAGGACCGCCCACACATCAGTATCTCAGTCTCCAAGCAGCTTGGAAGTCAGAGCCCAGAACTGGGCTACATAGGAACAAATAAGCACAGCTTTAGTGTTTTATTATTTTCTAGATTTAGGTGCTGGGCTGCTGCTGTGGAGGAAATCTTTGACTGTGTCCCTTCTGTCTTTCTCTAATCTGTTTTTTTCTCTCTGTCTCTCTCTGTCAGTCTCCCCATAGGCCAAACAAGCAGGGGAGCTGCACAGGACACAGGTCTCCTTTCTACCGAACCCCCTTGGTGGGTGAGGAGAAGGTTGAAGACAATTACAGGCAGCAATTGAATACAGCAGTAGGCTCTGAGGGTCCCCTGACTGATTTAGGGGTTCCCCGAGCTGCCCTGAGCGGTTATTACTCTGTTATTGACTCTGATAACTGCTACTCAGAGCTTGTGACAGCCACGCTGGACAGCACTCTCAGTGTTTTGACCCCCCCTCCACTCCTGTGTGTGGGTGAGTAGAGTTTGAAGCTTTTTCTTTCTAAAGGCAGTGGTGGAGGCCTTGGGGTGGCCTGGAATCAGCTCTGGGGAGTGTTTTAGACCTTTTGGGTATTTTTTCTGGTCCTTTTTTTGGCGGGATCGGGTCCGGCGGCCATTTTGGATTTTTTTTTTCAAAGTTGTTTTTCTTCGTGTGTTTTTTTTTAGGGATAGGAGCTTCGTTTTTGCATTTCTTGGTCAGATATCAGCTAATTGACTCCAGCTCTATCTAATCCTGCAATTTGGAGCGTTTTTGAGCACTTTTAAAATCGCGATTTTTTTTTTTCTGCTCTGTTTGCTTCAGCAAGGTGTTCCTGCTTTGCTGGCAAAGGGCTGTGTGCATAGCCATGCCTCCTAGTCCTCGGTGTCTGGTCTGTGGCATTTGTAGAAGTAGTAATTTGGCAGCCCGAGTCTGTGCCACTTGTTCTGCTGTGGGTGCTGGCATGGGGGATCCTCTGGAGGGCTCCAGTGCAGATCTCCCACCTGTATCTACAGAAGGGACATCAGAGCAGGCAGAGACGGTCCTTGGTCCGGGGATTTCTGCGGTGTCGGAGCACCTTTTTCTCTCTCATGCAGGAGGCTCTGGCTCTCTTGCAGCCGGCGGGGGGAGGCTCAGTCCTGCCCCGCCGTGGGCTAAAGCGTCCACTTTCAGTGGAGGGAGACACTGGTCCACAAAAGAGGAGCTGGCCCCCGAGTGTTGCGGATTCTGCGCCTCCTGGGGACGAGTCACTGGATATAGCCTGCTGGTATCTCCCATCAGCCTCCAGTGTGTCCAGTCTCCTTGCAGCAGGAGGACATAGTGAGCCTAGCTTCTGGGCTCACTTGGGGGGAACAGATAGGAGCATTTAGTGTGACAAATTCTGATTTTACCTTTGATTATTACCTTTAATTTACTTTTAATTTTGCTTTTAATTCAGTTACCTTTGGTTAATTGACAATCGGGGATTGGTTCCCTTGAGTTAGGAGTAAATTTCTGTATTTACAGTAATTTTAAATTTGAGCCTGGTTCTTTAAATTAGTAGCAGTTCTTGTCTTCCCTCCTTGTCAGTGATTTTCACTTGCTGCAGGCATTTGCCGGTGCGGATCTCTCTCCCTGGACTGTACGGGAGAAAGCTCCGGGACCCGTACAGCCACACTGAAGCTGTGTGGGACGGAGCCTCTCCGTTGCTGCGGGATTTAATTTTAGTCTGTGGAACCGGCTGAGCGATCCTCGCCGCGGCTGCCAGGCGCATCAGCGCAGTTTGAGGATCGGAGGAATTCAAGGAGGTAGGAGCAGGCTGTGTGGCTTTCGGCCCTGCAGGTAAGGCCTTCGGGCTCTGTCGGTCTGCTGAGGCCTCATTTTTGCAGTGGCGGCTGTTCTTGGCGCCAAAATTCATTGGCGAAGGGGCGGCCATTTCCTCGCTAGGTATTTGGACCACATGGCGAGCGTTGCAGTGAACTGCCTGCGTGAGGACAACAGGCAGAATAGCTAAATTTTTGGGCCTAGTGATTGTTTCTTTCTTTTGTTTGTAGGGTTTTTTTTGAGGCCAGGGGGGTTCCTCAGCATTAATGGGGACTGTTGTCAATTCTCTTTATAGAATAAATAAGAATGAACTTAAAAACAGGACAGCAGTTTTGGCATTGATCCCTGATACCACATGTTCTTTCCCTCCTAATCATGTCTCTGAGGAGCATCTGTTCAGGCCCAGGATATTAGGCAAATTGCCAGCTTTTAGGTTCAAGGGCAGAGCCCTAACTTGTAGTTTGCAGGAGGGAAAGCCTAGAAGTGTGCCTTTATGTATTCTATAGTGACAGTTGCCCAAAATTCACAGGGAGAGGTTTAGGAAACCTTAGGATGTACAAGAATAGACTGGCAGTTAAACTGTCAGCCGGGAAGTGCCTGTGCTACGGTCTATGGCCACCAGAGGGCAGCTGGTACACTCAATAGTGCCTTTCTATGACTGTGCAGGCAGCCATTATCTGCAGGTCAGGATATAAATCATCACAGAGCCTCAGTGCTGTGATGTAAGGTCTGAGAATCCAGTTTATATGACCAAGATTTAAAGCTCTTAATTTCTGTATCATTGGTCGGGCTCTGCTGCCCTAAAGGTCACCGAATGACAGCGCTGTTCATGGATCACATAAACTATTCAGTGCCCCCATCCCTGGGGGGTGAGTGGTACAATACAAAATCATATTACTCATCAGGTTCACACAGGCAACAACCTCTCAGACTTCCATTTTCAAGGTGGTCGGTGTATTCCACTGCTATTTCTCTGACTTCAGGAAGGCCTGGTGAGGTGCTTGTGGGTTTCATAGCAACACTTAGCAGGCCCTTCCCAGGAAATTCTCATCTATTACTAGAGCAGGGTTTCATTTCATTTCATTTCTCTGGTTGTGGTTAATGCACATTGCTAGGGGCTGTGTTCGAAAGCTTGCGTCCCACGGACTTCGGTGGGATTTCAAAAAGATAGAGAAACTCGCTTTAGTGAGAGATAGCCTTGTTCATTTTTAGCTAACACTGTTGCTTTTACTTTTGATTTTTACCTTTTGCGCCTGAATCCCAGGGACACGACACTGTTTGCTCCCAGGGGTTCTACTTTCTATTTTGCTCTTCAGCTCCCTGGCAGCTGCAGTAGGCTGGCAGGGGGTGGGCAACGCCTCCTGCAATGCAACATCCCCCTGGATAAGGGGGGGGAAGGACAACTGGGTGCAGCGGGGGCTGGTAGCTTCTTGCAAAGCTATAGTAGCAGTTCAGGTAATTTTAGCTGATCTGCTTTGATTTCATTGGAGTTGGCGGAAACTTGGTTTTTGGAGTCCTCTACTTCAAAAAAAAAAAATTCTCCTTCCGCTATCCATAGAGGGTCCTATAAAGCGTTAAAGTCAGTTTATATGGCAGGATAATATTTTGGCTTAGCTGCTGTGCTATAGCGCTATGTTCTGCTGTAAACATATTCAGATCAAAAGGAATTATGGTGATAACTCTCTTGGACAGTTGTAACAGATGCTTGGGTGAGCGCCATGGCCAGTCCACAGATGTGGAATGCTCTGCCATAAGCTTTATGTCATGGGAAGGATTTTATAGTTGTGTGGTTTCTTAATGGACAATGTTCCCGTTTAGTTTGGCTTTGCCCAAATTATAAGATTTTACGGTAGATTTGTAATGTCTTCATTTTGGATATATGTGGTTTAATTTTACATATGGAAGAGGCAGCTCAGCGGAGAGGGGTTGCAAGATAGAACTCTGGCCTTTGAAGCTATCTATGCTCCCATTCCATTTATCAGCGGTTCTCCAGTACGGAGAGTCTCTGCTAGTGTTCAGCAGGCGTCGGGAATGCATGTCGGAAGGCCTCGATGCATTGGCACAAAGGTGGCCAAGGTACGGGCTGCTCTATGTCTTTCCTCCGTGGGCCCTGCTGGGCCGCCTGGTACAGCGGATCGAGCGGCATCCGGGTCCCGTGGTTCTGATTGCCCCGGACTGGCTTCGTTGGCCTTGGTATGCGGATCTGGTGCGGTTGAGTGTGGCCGATCCGTGGCTCCTTCCTCCTCGGCCGGATCTCCTTCGGCAGGGGCCGCTGCAGATGCCTCAGGTGGCTCGATTCTCGCTTACGGCATGGCTATTGAGAGGGCGCGAATGAGAGCCAAAGGTTATTCTCCGGAGGTCATTGCTACCTTGTTGCGGGCGCGGCGTTGGTCTACGTCGCTAGCATATGTCTGGGTCTGGCGTATTTTTGAGAGCTGGTGTGCGGTTCGTGAGTTGCGGCCTTTGCGGACCTCCGTTCCTCAGCTCCTCTTCTTCTTGCAAGCAGGGGTGGACAAGGGCCTGGCGGCCAGTTCGTTGAGGGTACAACTTGCAGCTCTTGCGTGTTTTCGAGGCAAGGTTCAGGGCCAGTTATTGGGGTCCCATGCGGACGTGAAGCGCTCCTTGCGAGCGGTGTTGCTTATGCGTCCTCCGTACAGTGCTTTAGTGCCCTCGTGGGACTTGAATTTGGTGTTGAGGTCTCTGGTGGCTCCGCCGTTTGAACCCTTGGTGCAAGCTTCGTTGAAGGACTTGACGTTGAAAACGGTGTTTCTGGTAGCGATCTCATCAGCTCGCAGGATCTCGGAGTTGCAGGCTCTTTCGTGTAGGGAACCCTATCTGTCTTTCTTTGCCGACATGGTGGTATTGCGACCGGTTCCTGCGTTTTTGCCTAAGGTAGTTTCGGCGTTTCACATGAATCAGGGGGTGTCTCTCCCGGTGTTTGCCAAGGAACGGGGCCAGCACGCGGATAACTCCTTGCACGCGTTGGATATCCGTCGAGCTCTTCGTCAGTATTTGAGAGAAACGGCGGCCTTCCGTAAGTCCGATCGCCTATTTGTCGCATTTGGCGGTCCGCGCAAGGGGGAAGCAGCGTCTAAGTCTTCCATTTCCCGCTGGTTGAAAGAGGCGATTTCGTCGGCATACCTTTTACGCGGCAGGATGGTTCCTGCCGGGCTTCGGGCTCACTCGACTAGGGCGCAGGCGGTGTCTTGGGCGGAAGTTAGGTTGGTACCGGCGGTGGATATTTGTCGGGCGGCGACGTGGTCGTCCTTGCACACCTTTGCTAAGCACTATCATCTGGATGTGCAGGCGTCGTCGGATGCGCGGTTTGGGTCTCGGGTGCTTCAGGCTGGACTAGCGAGGCCCTCCCGTTGAGATTTACTGCTCTGTTACATCCTCTATGGTTCCGGGACTGGACTAGAGGGACGCTAAGAAAGAGTAAATTAGACTTACCTGCTAATTGTTGTTCCTTGCAGAACTGTAGTCCAGTCCCGGATCCCTCCCTGTCTATCTGTTCTCGCTGCCAGCCAAGAAGGTACATTCATTATAGGAGTCTGCCAGGGTTTTTGTTCTCTATACTTTCGGTCAGAGCTCCTCTGCTTGCAGCACGCCTTAGTTCCCTTTCGGGGTCAAATCTTGGGGGTGAGCGGTGGCGTCTCTTGTTGCATGCACAAGAGACGCCACGGCCGTTCTGGTCCGCCTTCCCGTAGGCGGGAGGTTGTTCTTACGCAATTGGAAAAAGAAAAAAAAATTTTTGCTAGTGGTGGGAACTTTAGGGTCAGGATCCTTTTTTCCACTGTGTTGTTATATCTACTTATTTGTTGCTCTGCTTAGTATGCTTTGTCAATAGGTACTGATGTGTGGGCGGTCCTTGGGGCTGCATATAGCTGGATGATCAAAGAGATGAAGATGTTCAGTCTCCAAAGCTGCTGGTGGAGGTTCACAACTCTATGGTTCCGGGACTGGACTAGAGTTCCGCAAGGAACAACAATTAGCAGGTAAGTCTAATTTACTCTTTATTAATATACAAAATTCCATTTTATGCAAACATGCCACATAATTGGCCCAGAATCTACCCCCCTGAGTTGCAGCAGGAAACTGTGGCTGTGCTTGAGGCTTTGCAAATCAATTACCATCAATGGCAGCTCCGTCTTAATACTCAGAAGACCAACTCTTCAATCTTATCCTGCAAATGCAACAGCACAGAAGGAAAACCCTCTCCATTAGACTCGATGGAACCCCTCTGCCAGCTTCCAACACCCCAACCTAAGAGTAAAATGAAACTTATCTCTTTCAAAAGGCCTTTGACCTTTGCGCTAGATCAACACAGATAGCCCTACTTGCTCTTAGTTACCATCTTTTCCCTCCATCCCCCTTCCCCTCCCACCCCGTACGATTGTGATTCTCTCTCCTGCTGCAATAATGCATTTCTTTTCTACCTGCTTTTCCTTTTGGTTTTGTTATACTTTTAATATGTAAACCGCCTTGATATGTTTTGAAAGGCGGTATAGCAGATTTTAAATAAACCATAACTCTCACCTTCTGTCATCGCATTGATATTGTGGCTGGAAAAGCAGCCCCTTGGATGAACTTGCTGCCATCATCATGGACTGAGTTCATTAACTCATGCTTCTTCACTCTGGTTCTTGTGGACACTCCAGCATGTCTGCCTGGGGCAGGAGTGGTCATACATCCAAAGTGGATATACATCTGAATTCTGTCCTTGACATAAGAGGCTGCCTCTGTCCAGCAATAGTTCATGGCTTGCAGATTTTCTTCCACCTAATCTGAGACATTTGGCTGCAACCAGGGTGGCAGCATTTAAAGATCCTAAAAATCCAACAAACTCCTTCCGTGATGAGATAATCGGAGACGACCACGCAAGCACTTTTCCGCAAGCTTTTCATCAGAGCAGGTTGGACTTTTATTATATCGGCGACTACCTGGGCAGCAGTGACTAGAGAAAAGAGCAACCCTGTGGCAGGCTGAGGCAATTGCTGCCCGTCTCCTTTATCCCTCTAGGCTGCTGCAGACCATATCAGGAGTGTCACCATGTAAATCATTTGCCGACTGGCACTGGGCATTTTAACTCTTCTATGTATAGCTGGAGTCTTTGTGCATCAGTTCTCCCCGTAATCACTTTAAGAGCATGAACAATATCTTATATGTTTTATTATTTTGTCTTGTGTTTTGAGGGTTTCATAATATGGATTTGTATGTTAGTTGTAACCTGTTTGGATTTGTAGATAATGCAGGATAACATTTTACAAATAAATAACATTTGGTTAAATATTGTACTGACGGCAATTCCAACAGAGGCACATTCCAATGTGGCCATCCAGCCCCCTCTGCGACCAATCAAAATCGGGATGCCCAGAGGTAGTCCCGATTCTGATCCTGCGGAGGGTAGACGTGCCCTATGGGATCAGAATCGGGTCTAGGGCCTGTACGTGCACCCCCTGCACCCCTCGCCTTTCTGCCACTACCTGGGCCTGCCGTCCCCCGATGTCCAGGGGGACTTATTCTACCTCCAAGAGGGAATAAGTCCCCATCCAGTTTGCCAACCCCGGACATACAAGGCCAACCTCAGAAATGGCCCTGTACATCTGGGGTTATGGACCGCCCATGACCCGCCTTCGGAACACCCCCTCCCACCCCTTCTAAGCCTCACCGTACAAATGTATTATTCGTACAGAGAGGCTTTTGACGTGGCCAGCAGGGGGGTGAATAGCAGAGATGGATGTCCGAACGGGATGTCCATCTCTGCTAGTCACGGAACAGAATAGACCCTACAGTGTTTAACTTGGTCACCCCTAGTAAACATTTAGGAGCCAGCTATCGAAACCTTGGTCACAGTGCCCCCTTCCACCCCTCAAAAGGTGTATCACAGCTCCTTTTTTAAGGTCCTGATTTACTGTTTTCCCATTTTCTATAGGAAAAGAAAGTTTAATAATTCAGGCTGTTAAAGTGTTTTACACAGTACCAACAGAAGGCAGTGACCCTTCTTCCCCTCCCCATTGAGTGCGTTGTCAGCAGCATATTAGTGACCCTTTATAGCTGCATCTAATGCAGTTTTTTTGCTTTACATATCACTATGTCCTGGCTAATATGTGAAGCAAAAAAAATCTCTCGTAGCTGTCCTCCCTGGGAAATCACCATGTGGCAGTTTCTCTCTCTCATAATCACGCCCAGGAATTGCCCAATATGTGTGTGTGTCTGGCTGTCTGTCTCTGTCTCTCTCTCTCTCATAGCCCTCCTCCCCCAGCTATCATCCAGAATCTCTCTCTCTTAGTGTCTCTTAGCCATCTCCCAGTGTTTCTCTCTTTTTCTCTCTCTCAGAGCACACCATGCCATTACCTGATGTCTCTTCCATTGCCCCATCCTCCACAGCCAGTATCTGATGTTTGTTTGTCTCTCTCTCTTTCTCAGAGCCCCTCCACTCCCCACAGTTATCACTCGATGTCTCTTTCATTACCTCCGTCCTCCACAGCCAGCATCTGATGTCTCTGTGTGTGTGTGTCTCTCTCTCTCTCATTGCCCCCCTCCCCACAGACATCACCCAATGTCTCTCTTATTGCACATGATGTCTCTTTCATTGCCTCCATCCCCTGCAGCCAGTATCTTATGTCTCTGTCTCTCTCATTGCTCCCCTCCCCGCTGTCATCACCCAGTGTCTCTTTCATTACCTCCGTCCCCCTCAGCCAGCACCTGATGTCTCCCTCTCTCTGTCTCTCTCTCATTGCCTCACCTCCCCACAGTCATCATCAAATGTCTCGTTTATTGCCTCCCCCCCCCGCAGTCAGCACCTGATATTTCTGTGTGTGTGTGTGTCTCTCTCTCTCATTGCCCCCTCTCCCCGCAGTCATCACCTGATGTCTCTTTCGTTGCCTCCATCCCCTTCAACCAGTATCTGATGTCTCTTTCTCTCTCTCATTGCCCCACCTCCCCGCCGTCATCATTCGATGTCTCTTACTATTTGTGCACAGGGGGGGGGGGAGGGGGGGATTTGACCCCTTACCATTGATAGGCCACGACTTCCCTTTCATCAGCAAGTGTTTCTCCTCTTTAATTCTCATAGAATTTCATACTCTCACAGTGATGGTGTGTAAAATCTCAGATCTGATTCTGAGTGAAGAAGGTGCCGAAAGGTTAAGCCAGGGGTCTCCGACTCATTCCTGGAGGGCATCAAACCATTCAGGTTTTCAGGATGTCCCTAATGAATAAGCATGAGCTATGTTTGCATGCAGTGTCCCTCATTGTATTCAAATTTATCATATTTTATTTATTTAAAGGGTATTTCTATCCCGCCTTATCCTTCAATCAAGGCAGTGTACACAGCAAACAATCAAGGAGTTGGCATTTGTGTTCAAGGTATTCTTGTACTGTACAGTGGCTGTGTATGCGTGTGGGTAGGTTGATTAGCGTGCGCTATTTACAGCATGAGCTTTATACAGTGTTATGTACAATGAGCGTGCAGCTAAGTCGTTAGTCTGTGACTGTATCTCCCATTATGTGTTTGAGCCGTAGTGTTCCAGGAAGAGCAGAGTCTTTAGTTGTTTCCGAAAGTCCTTAGTGTCTTCCGTGGATCGCAGTTCATCAGGGAGTGCGTTCCACATTCCAGGTGCTGTCATTGATAGCGCTCTTCGTGCGGTGGACTTGCATGCCTTCGTGTAGTCTGTAGGCATGATGATTGTGTCCAATGTGGCTCTTCTTCTAGGTCTTGTACTGACGTCGGGTTGTATGACGGGTTGAAGGCTGTGGGCAGAGTTCCTGTGTTTGATTCTGAATATGTTTAGGATTGTCTTGTGTTTGATACGTGAGGTGATTGGGAGCCAGTGTAGGTCTTTTAGTATGGGGGTGATGTGTTCTTGTTTTGATGCTCCGGGTATTATTCGTACTGCTATGTTTTAGGCCATTTGGAGCAGTCTGAGTGACTGTTTTGACATACCTGTAGAGATCGGGTTGCAGAAGTCGAGTATGGGAGTTATTAGAGCTTGACAGACTGTGCGGAAATGAGCTGGTGTGAGGAGTGGCTTGAAGCGTCTGATTATTCTCATCTTGAAGTAAGCGTTTTTGGTGGTCCTTCTGATGTGTGACTGTAGGTTGAGCTCCCTATCGAGCGTTACTTCGAGATATTTCACCTCCTTTTTTAAAGGTATTGTTGAATTGTTGACATTGATGGAGGGTGGCGGGTTGAAGCTGTTGTTTCATGTGATGAGAAGTGCTTCTGTCTTGTTGTAGTTTTCAACTGGCGGGCGTTTTCAACTGGGAAAACGCTTGAGTGGGGGAGTGCCATTGAAGATTGGATGCGGGCAGCATCTTTTCTTTTGCTATGATCAACAATGCGATAAACTCTATGAGCAGGAACGGATTTCATGAGCAATAACGATTCATAGACTGTCACATATTTTGAGTGTTAAACCCCTGAAGAAACGCACAGTGAAACGTGGAAGTAGTACTCTGTCGGGGGCGGCCTTTCAACAACAGAGGAGCTTTTGTGTGACTAAACTTGTCCATGATATGGCAACAAGAGATTAAAATAAGAAAAGTTCCAAGTTCTATGTTATAAAAACCTTTTATAGCTCTTTAAAAATAGTAAGAAGGTCATTGATGCTAACATAACATACGAGCTCTGTCATAAGGCTCGTTGTTTGTAAGTCTGAGACCTTCTTGTGAAAAAAAGGCTGTTTTGTTTTATCTATAGCTTTTGAGTGAAAGTTACACATGACAAATTTACAATATTATAACGACTGCTTTTTGTGATTTTTTGAGTGTACCTTATATTATTTTGTTGTAGTTTATGGCAAGGTTGTTGTCATGTAGCCAGTTGGACATGTTGTTGTGGCAGTCTGTTATTCTGGTGTAGTCAGGGTTGTTTAGGTTGATTGGGGTGTATATCATGATGTCGTCTGCATAGATTGTGTAATGTATTTTGTGCTCTTTCATGATGTTGCAGATCGGTTGCATATAGAGGTTGAATAGTAGTGCGGATAGGGCAGAGCCTTGTGGCACCACTTGCTTGATCTTTGCAGGTCATGAGGTGTTGGAACCGATCTTGACCTGGAACTGTCTGTCAGCTAGGTAAGAATTGAACCATCTTAGGGTGGTGCCGTTTATTCCGATGCTCTGTAGTCTGGTTAGGAGGATTCTGTAGTCCACTGTGTCGAAGGCAGCTGCGATGACTAGGAAGATCATTAGTGTTCCTTTTTTTGTGGTTGTCTATGATTTGGATTATGTCATTGAGTAGATATAACAGTAGTGTTTCGACTCCGTGGTTTGGGCAGAAGCCGTGCTGGTGTAAGTTCAGTGGGGCAAGTGCGTCGATATGGTCCTGGAGTTGGTGTTGTACAGCTTTTTCCTTAATCTTTGCCAGTAGCGGTATGCTGGAGATTGGTCTGTAGGCTGCTGGGTTGCTCTTGTCTAGTGTGGATTTCTTCGGGATTGGTCATATGGTAGCTAGTTTCAACTGGTCTGGCATGGTTCCTTGTGTCAGTGATTTGTGTACTATGTTGTGTATGGTGTTGATGAAGCTTTCCTCCATTGCCTTGATCCAGGTTACCGGGCATGGGTCTGTTGGCGCGGTGCTTGTGTTGAGCGCTGTGATGATGTCTGAAAGCTGTCTTGTGGATGGGGTGCTGAATTCTTCCCATGTTTTGGTTGGGTTGGCAGTTCCATTTGTCGGTCTTTGTGGTGTAGGGTCCAGCTTTTCTTGAAGGTGATCTGCGAAGGCTTGTGGGTCGATCTGCACGTCTTTTTCGGGATTGGGTTCATTTGTTAGTAAAAAACCTATCTCGAATAGTCCATTAGGGATAGCCTGAAAATCTGAATGGTTTGGTGCCCTCCAGGACTGGAGTTGGAGATTCCTGGGCTAAGCAGTCATCCTGCAAGATGGTCACTGTAGCCCCCTAAATCAACCCTTAATAATAATGAGCCTCATAAGATGCAGCTTCTTGAAAATATATCCACTTGGCCTCAAGCAGTCACAGCGCTCCTCCTTCTTAAGCGATTCAAGTAATTTGTTATAAAGATGGATGAGTTGTTCCTCTACCAATAGAGGTAGAAGACCCTCCCTCCCTCCCCATCACCTGCTGCTCCCTGTGAGAACTATTACTGTGTATTTCTCAATGAATATAAGGCAAATAACACTTGTTTTCATGTTTATTCCTGAAAACAGGTTATGAAGGGATCAATCCTGATATATTATCAAGGATTAATCAAGAGGAAGAGCTGAATGTCCGCGATCTGCAGGAGTCAGGAGAAAGAGCAGTTTCTGAACCAGACCCAGGTGAGTAATAATAAATACTGTACCAAGTACTATGTAAGTACTAGGAGATATTACAGAATACATCTGAGTAATGTTAATTTGTTCACTTGTACCCTGTGTTCTCTGTGGACAGAAGCATATAAGTCCTCACAGGAGGGTGAAAGAAGGAGTGGCCTAGTGGTTGGGGCAAGTTGCCTCGGGCCAGGGGTTCAAATCCTGCTGGAGGACAGCAACCTTGAGCCAGAGGGACTGGGGTTTCTAGTCCCACAGGTACTCCTTGTGGCCTTGGGCAAGCCACTTAACTCTCTGTTGCCTTAGGTACAAAAACATAGATTGTGAACCTTTCATGGACAAGGGGAATATATATCATCTCTGAATGTACACTGCTTTGACCCAGTGAAAAGCAGTATATAAGCATTGTTAAATAAATTCAATGGGGCCTAGCACAGTAGAAGGTTTACAAAGCTGTAGCAGTTTGTAGAGCTCTCAGGAGATGCACGTCATGCACATGTATGTAGCCTGTCACGCAGGACCACCTCAACTTTCATCTATAACTTGATATAGAAGCTACCTCCCATGCGAGATGTGGGGATTGTGAAGATGTATATCCTGCTTCCAACTCAGAACATCTGTTACAGGTTAATAGCTTTCTGTTCTCTGAAAACAAATGGGACGGAAGGATCCAAGCCACAGGTTGTCTTTCACAAAGAAAGGAGAAAAAGGAAAAAAACAGGCTGGCGACGAGCCCACAGTAACATGTTTTTGTTGGTAACAGGCCTTTTCCAGTATTTTATCCAATTCTTTTTAACAAAGACCACATGAAGCTGATAAATGGGTTCTTAGCTGGATAGATTTGGATTCTAGACTTCATATATTCACATTTCCTATCGCGTAAGGAATCCCTTTCCAAGCAGTACTGGGATGTAAATATATAAACTGAAGTCCATGTTGCAACTTTGCAAATCTCGTCTAAGTACTATTACTGCTACTGATCATTTGTATAGCGCTACAAGGCGTATGCAGCGCTGTACAGAGACATGTAAGAGACAGTCCCTGCTCATCAGAGCTTACAATCTAGTAAAGACAGACAACGCAACAAGCTGGGGACTAGGATAAATCTCTGGGAATGGTAAGGAAACACATAGGAGGTGAACTGGAGACTAGGGGGAGCAGGATACAAATGTAGTCTCAAAAGAAGTGAGTTTTGAGGTCGACGTCAAGCAGGATGACAACACCGCCGTAACTCGGATATTGCAAACCTGTCTGTGTGTAAGTGAAGGAAATGCGATCAGCTAGCCATTCCGATGACCCTAGCATGATCACCTCCATGTTGAATGGGGGTGTGGCAGAGACATGTCCAGGACAGTCCTGAAAAGATGAAAGTGTAAATCTGATTTCAGAAATCACCCTCCAGAGACCTTCATCGCTATAATTTCTCCAGAGCACAAATAGGCCTCAGGAAAGTGCACATTTCAGCACCCAAATGTACGCAGCGAGGAGAGAAGGCTGTACTCTCATATGCACGAGTCTACCATTTTCTGACGGTCGCAGAGACGTGAATCTTTCAGGGCAGTGATGGAGCAATTTTAGAAGGAAAAAACAAAGTAGCGGAGCCTGGACTGATAAAGTAAACCTTGTTTATTACGCCCCAACGCGTTTCGGCCACCGGCCTTCTTCAGGGGGTCTTAAAGAACACACCTCAAAAATAATAAACATAAACATATAGGTTAAACACATTATATAAAAAAATTGTATTACATCAATAAATAAATAAATAAAATATTGATGAAATAATAATTAAAACCATAAATTTCACTTAAAACATCTAAAGGACAAACTATTAATTCATAATGGTTAATTAGAAAACACACTAATAGATAAAAATATATTATAAAATATATATACATTAAGAAATAATAAATCCATATTAAAATACCAAGAAAAAGGAGAGAGACGAGGAGAAGCAAACAGTAAATAAATACCTTAATATGATCAAATTGAATGTTATCCCGGATTGAACCTATGGGATACTGACGGCTGACAATGAACAAATAAATTATTAAATAAATAAATATATACTCATAAAACAAGTATATACAATTCTAAAACATCAACAATGCATGTTAACAAACATATAACCAATTAATAATAAATAATTAATTACATAAATAAATATACATATATATAAAAAATTCACATATACAGTATAAAAAACATTTATAAAAATACCACTTATAAAAGTAAAACTGTATACATGTGTAATATAAAAAAGTTACATGTATGAATAATCAAGGCACTTCAAGAGACACAAAAAGAGCATGTAAAAAAATAATAAAAAGTAAAGATATGAAAAAGGAAAAAAATCAAGAAATCATCATAAAACGCATATAAAAAAAAAACGCATATAAAAAATGTATGAAAAACACATGTAAGAATTGTATAAAAAACATGTAAAAATTGTATAAAAAACCTAATGTAAAAAGGTGGAGACACTCTTAGGGGCATGTTTACTAAACACCGTTGCTGTGCGGGTTCCCGTTAGTGTGCTGGTGCCATATAAGGAGTGGGAGGGCCAGGCAGAAAAAAGAAAAAAACCGGACCGTACGTGTGTGCGTCGCGCAAATGTGCGGGGCCCACATTAGCGCGTGGGAAGGCTAAGTGGGGCGCTGCTGCGTAACCAAACAACAGAGCCGTAGTACAACGGTGAAGACACTGACCTATGGTGCAGGGGCCAGGGATTCAAACCCCCATTGCGCTCAATGAAAAAGACCAGCTGAGGCATCAACTTTTATGGGCAAAAGTGGTGTAGGAGGTATATTGATTATGGGCGGCAGAAGGCGGCGCACTCTTTTTTTATACGGCATGAGGCGGCGCACTGTTCATTGTGGGCGGCAGATGGCAGCGCGCTGATAAAATGGGGCAACAGAAGGCGGCGAGCCTGTGGGCAGAAGGCGTCGCACTGATGTGTGAGGGGGCAGCCCAATAGTGGGAGGGATAAGTGGCGCGCTGATGTGCAAATAGTAGGAATGGAGCCATAGCACAATGGTTAAGACACTAACCACTCGTGCAGGCATCATGGGTTCAATTCCCCACAGTGCCCATTGAAGACAGCTGGCTGAGGCATTATTTTAAGGGGCATGCCCATGTTGGGCGGCATAAGGCAGCGCGCTGTTAATGTTACGCGACAGAAGGCGGCGCACTGCTAATTTTGTGCGCCACAAGACGGCGCGCCGATGGCTACAAGGCTGCGCGCTGCTGCTCAAGCACAGGAACAGAGCCACAGCACAATGGTTGTGACACTGACCAATGGTGCAGGGACCAGGGGTTCAATCCCTCACAATGCCCATTGAAAAAGACTAGCAGAGGCAGTATGTTTTATGTTGTGGAGTGCTGTAGTAGGCCCACTAATTTTATTTTGTGATAACAACTAGAAAACGCACGCTCACAGCATGTTAACATAAGGCAGCCCATAAGGCACATGTGACAGTGCACCGTCCGCCAAGGCACCCTAGAATGTCGGCTCGGTGCCCCTGACAAAATGTTTCTGGGATTTCTGTAATATGGTGCGAGATCCATTCAGTGATGATCTTCCCCTTCATATATGCAATCCTGGGGGTTTCCTTAAACACTTTGTATAACTAGAAGATACGGCAGTGCTTATAGATAGAACTCACAATTTCCCAGAAGGCAGTCGTAAATGGTATTATACAAGTCAGACCCATGTCTTCTTCTCGAGTTTTTTCTATTCTAGCAGCCAATCTCGTTGATTATATTTTGCACATTTGTAAGCCTGAATAATTACTTTCCAAAAGTAACCCTGCTGTACCAAACGATAACTCGGATCTGCTGCTGCTTTTTGAAAAGCACAACCGCTGTAGTCTAAAAAAAAACCCCCATCCAATCGGAAGATTGCTTTCATCCATATGCATTGTAAAGCAATGAAAACGTAGCAGTGTCCCGCCCTACTTCTTTCCCGTATATAGAAGTATTCAGATATCCATCATATTTTTAAATTCAGATGTCCAAAACATCAATTTGAAGCTATCATAATACATTTTAAATTGGAAACGTTCCTTAAGAGAATTTATCCATTGAAAAAAATCTGTCCAACTCACTTACTGAGCCATTCCAAATAAAAAGATCATCATCAAGACATGTCTTCCAGAGACAGTAAAAGAAAACCATGAAGCGGTATAGATGAATACTTCTTCAAAGTAAACGGCATCCAGAGTTGCTATGGAAGGGGCTAACGTTGCTCCCAAGGTACTACCATGTAGCTGAACATAGAACTGGCCATTGAATTAATAGTTAGTGAACAGCACTAATTTGGCCAAAGATCCACCGACAAACTAGCTGGAAAATTCTTTTGGTCCAAAATTCTAATAATATTGTCCAGTGCTCCCTGTTGAGGTATTGCTGTATAAAGCGTTTTAATATCCTTCGTAAGTAACCAAGTTCATCACTGCAGAAACATTTGTTGCTGCCGATAAGACCCTAAGCATATTGTGGCGCCGCGGTCCCTCCTAGGCAGCTGCCTAGTGGGGGAGACCGGTCATCACACTTGATTCTATGCTTCAACGTAGTAGCTGAGGCCCTTATAGTGTAGTTGTGGGCTTATTATTAAAGCAGTCCAAGTGGATGAGGCTGACACAGGAAAATTTGTTATAAATGTTTTTTTATTTTTCTTTGCAGCGTCAAAATGGCAACAGGCCTTGATAAAGGTTCCCAAACAGCAAACAGAAAGAAGGATAATTTCTCCAACAAAAACTTTTCAAAAGAGACATTCAACTGCTCTAGCAAAGCAGTTTCTTCACTCTTTGCTTTCTAACTTAAATTCTTCTTCACTTTAGCAAAACAGTTTAAACTCTGTTACATGCACAGTCCAGCAATCTTCTCAGCTTCTCCCAGCTGCTACAAACCAGCGTGTGATTATGTGCTGCCTCTTAGCTTAGAAACTAACAGCATTTTAACACAGCTCCAGCATTAGTAAAAATGGCTGCTTTTAAAGCATGAGGTTTTCTACCTTTTTATCTGCCCTTCTCAATGGCTTTACTTAGCACCAGCACTTCTTATATTTTCACACAGCCTTCAATAAAACTTCTAAGCATTACTTGTACAAAAACCACATTCCATAGATTCATCAGAGGACACTGGATTATCTTGATAAGACCCAATTTCCATCTCCTCCTCTGTGCTGTAAGATTCAGGGTTTGGGACACGTTCTGGAACGTCTAGCTGTACTTTCTTTAAAAGTTTAAAAAGTTTTTCCCACTTGAGATTCCTTCTCCCCTTTGGAACTGGGTCAGAACCTCTTGCCCTTCTTCCCCTTACTGAATCAACTTCAGGAAATGTTTGGTTTACCTGGCTTGCAGAAACCCTTCCTCTCCAAGGCTTTCTGAATTGTTTGGTTATGGGCTCAGAGCTTGAGCTGCTGTCTTCAGATTCATGTAATGGATCTGCGTGTTGTTGGGTCACTCCAGGCCAGGGAATCCCGAACCCTCATCTGCGGTGTACTGCTCCGGCTGGCTGGACTCCAGGGGAATAAACACACAGACCACACTGAAGGACAGTATGCAAGTTTATTCCAAAGGGTGGAGGGATTGTCAGTACTTTTATACATTATCAGAGACATAGTCATACGTCATCCACCCATCTTCTGGGGGCCCACTATAGTTTATCAGTAACTAATACAAAAACAAGTCATCCTTGAGTCAGAGACATAGTCATCCTAGAACAAACAGCTTACACAGCACATTCCTTTTTCCAACCCACCAGAATGTACAAAGGGCACACACATAGGATTCTGATTTCTATAAGATTCCAATTTCTCTTGTGCAGGCCTCTTGTATATACACTCAAACTAAGCATTATTATTAGAAAGGACATATATATATATATATATATATATGATTCTGATTTCCCTAACAATCCCCCCTTTGGGCCTGCATAGGCCCACTGTAAGAACAGCCTAACAATTTACTACAAAATAACTAAACAAACATTATTAATGGAACATCTGTATGTGGCAGCTCAGGTACATCAGCCACCATAAGAGCAGGAGTATTAAAAATACGTAAAAGTGGTAGAGCTTTGTAGGGCCTTTCAACAACAGCCAAGAACAAATGAATATACAACAAAAAAGAACAAGAATTATAAAACCGCTCAATAGGGCAATAAGCAGTCCTTTGAGACCACCCCAAAGAAAAATACATAATCATGAGAAACTTCCCTGTAGTTGAAGAACAGTACAGAGCAGTATTAGACAGGCTAAAAGCAGAAACAATAAAACAATCTATAGCATTAAAACTAGAGACAGTTTACAATGAACAAGGGACCTAGTCATATCCCAAAGAGGGGCGAGTAACACCAATGTTATACAAGAAAGTAGAAAAAGAAACATGGGGCTGGGTGCAGTTTGAATTATCAGGTACAGTAAACTTCTGTATTTCACACAGATTAGAAGGTACAGTAATGAGACATGTTGAAAGAAAAGCTTCAGTTTGTAGCGAGCTGCGCACACAAAAAATAAGGCAGTCTGGACAAGTAGTATTGCCGTATTAACAGTTCCCGAAATGGACTGAAGGAGGCACCACATGAGTGGTAGGAGGAGTCAACACAGTCTTGTGCGTGATGGTCAGGAGGCTGGAACCGAAGATGTCAGTGGAGACGATACACGCTTGATTCTTGACACATGGATCCAGAAGGGGAGAGGTCACACAGGATGGCTGACCATGTGATAACGATCACTGTAGTTTGGAGGTCCGTAGAGCGGGTCTAAGGTACCGTGCTTGTGAGGTGCTCTGACCTGTCACCAACCTTGAAGGGATATGTTGGTTCGGTACCTCTAGGCCGACAGCTGCCTTTCTTCAGGAGTCTTCTCCTCTCCTCTCCAGTTGCTAGGGCCTTGGCTGCCCCGGCGTCAGCTACTTCTCATCCTGGTCCTGAAGTCTGATCTGTATACGGAGAATGTTTCCAGCAAGGGCAATGGCTTCAGGATCTTTTAGCCGCCACCTTCACTGTAATCAATGTTATCAGAAGAACTTGGAACGGTCCCATACCGGAAAAGGGCTTGTACTATGTGCTGGTGATATGTCTTTACCAAAATCCAGTCTCCGAATTGAAAGAAAAAAAGCTGAGTCATCCAGCAGAAAGGACTGGACGTGCTGAGCATACCTGTGGAGGGAAGAGAGTTGCCTCTGCTGCTAGGAAATACAAGAGATCAAATGTGAGGCTCAGGAGTATAAAAGGTAAGCAGTCTTCCATATAACAGTTCAGAGGGAGAAAAAGTTCAGTCCACTCCCTTAGAGCAATTTTTTCTTTTTGAACAGAGTCAAAGGCAGGACAGTTTAATTTCTTTACAAAGTTTTTTAAGGTTTCGGAGATTCCCCCCTTCGTGGATTGCTGCTTACATACAACAGCCAATCCTAAGCAACTCAATTTAGCTAATACATTTTTGACAAGATGCCCACACTTCCTCAAAATTTTTCCACAATTTTAGAATTATACCAATTTGTAAAAATTTGTGTAAGTAACTTTCCTCTTTTAGCTTCATGTGTCGGGCCAGGACACATAGAGGCAAAAAGTGATAAAAGCATCTGAAAAGCACCACGTGGCCAGTGTGGGTCTCCCCAAAGCTCATTAGGATGAAAAGTGCACTCGGCCTATCTCCAAGTATCTATTTCCAATTATTGGGTATATCTCTGGGCTAGATGACTTTCAAAATTGGAGTTAATGGGGATGGCATAATCAAATATTGTAGAGTATTCATTGTCAGTTTTCTTTCTAGATGGATACATCGGATACATCATTTCACATTTCAATTTACCCTCACCATTTTATAATGTTAATCTAAGTTCTCTTTTCCAACATGAATATTCCATCACACTCCTCTCAACACCACTTTTTTTTTCCACTTACATCATTCCATCAAACTACATGCTAGGTCCTTCTGTCTTTTTATACCATACTAGTGTATCCTTATCTGGCAAGGCTGCTAAGAACATCAAACAATTATTAGAAACGTAGTATTTTTTGTAAATGTAGATCCTTTTAACAATATGAGCAAATAGTGCTCATTCTAATTAGCAACTGCCTAAACAAAATATAGGTAAAGTCCTTACAATATAGACTAGTGCTTCACGGCATTTTATAACATCAATCCCAATAGGAAGGAGTATGGCCTCTAACAGAACAGCCACATAATCTCTCAGGTGTGACTAAAGTCTATCTCATACCCGGTTCTCAGTGAGAGTGTTGTGGAAACTTAAAAATATTTGAGGACTGATCCTATAATCGCAGTGCCCACAAGGATCTGTGGAGGTTACTCACTAATCATGGTGTTTAAGAGATCCCCTTGAGATGAGAGGCCTAATAAGGTTCAAGGCATTTGTGGTTGGGCCTCAGGGCTTTCCTCGGGTTCTTCTCGGCCCATTCCACCCTACCTAGTCATGTCTCTTCAGAGGCATAAATATGCAAGGTTCATGTTCTTCAGGCCTTGTGGGTGGAGTCCTCGAGGAGTCTTAAAGCAGTCAGAATTCCGGTGGCCCAGATCATCACACTCGGAACAGCACGCCCATTACCTTTTCCAAGGCTATAGCCTCACCTTCTCTCTCTCTCTCTCTCTCTGCTGTTTTTTTTTTTTTTTTCAAACCTCTCCTAGATCGTTGCTAACAATTAAAATTTTGTTTATCCAATCAACTCAAGTTAATGTTATTGTTTTATTGGTTTATAAATATCCACTAAATAAGATCTATATGCTTGGGAACAGAGCAATTTCAGATCAGCCTCTTTCCAAAATTCTATAATTTCTATGTGTACTGAACCTCTACATAATGTACTGCTAGAACAAGTATTTTGGTAACATAAAATGCAAATGTGTAAACTAAAGAAAAATTAATATCTCACAGTAATGCAACATATATCTGTTTTCTCTGCAACATATATCTATTTTCTCAGGAACTGTATTGAAACTGAAATAAAAACTTTCAGAACAAAGTACACTTTTTCACTGGACACTAACACATAAAACAGGTGAATTTATCCTAAAATCCAATATTGTAATAAATCAAATCAGAAAAATCAATATCCAGCAGCCATGGTGCTACTCTCCTGTTCGTCACCATCCACACCAAGCTAAACAATGCAAAGTAGTTAACTCATAAAAAGGTTGATGGATATCTGGAATGCAAATACTCTTTTTTTTTATGTTTAAAGTAATACAGTAACATGGAATAGACAAGTCTCACTAAAACCATTTCAAGGTATCATTGCAGTATCAGAAAAGTGAATACAGTTGATCAAGGCAGTTAATGTCAAAACAGCATATACTGTCTGCAGATTAAAATGTATCATGCAGAAGTATTACTTGTATTTGCAAGTTCAGAAAAATATTTGTTTGCAAAACAGAAAACATTTGTACAGAAAACACTAAATATTTTAAAAGAATGAGCCAAAATACATTAAACAACATCTATTTAAGTGGCTTCAGTGAAGCAGTTTTGTTAATGTATAATCAATCAGGTATTCTCTTCCTTTTATCTGCCTCTCTCTAGCATGGCACGAATAAACCCTTCCTGAGTAGTTCTGACAACTGTCAATGTTTTTATTTTGTCGGTACTAATTACTGCTCTCAGACAGAACATCTTTACAGTTAATAACCAAAATGTACTTTTCACATTTAAATTAAAACCTTATACATAATACCTGAGACTGGTATCAAATTAATCTGAAAACAATGAGGTTATTTTAAAGCAAATTACTCAGAGTTACAGCCAACCAACCTTGATGTTATCTTAAACACAGATAGCAAAGTAAACAGTAGGTCTCTCTTCTATCCTTCAAGGCAACTGCAGATTACTGTCTTAACTATTTTTCAGCTGAACAAGATGGGGGAGTCGTAAACGCTAGAAGTTGCTTGAGAATTGTCACTAATTGTGATTGCTATTAAATTCCTATAGTTACAACTCTATGTGTTTCTATAATATATGAACAATAATTATGACCTCTGAGGTGCTTGCCACAAAATATAAAAATCATTGTTTCAAGTTGCAGTCTTTTAATTAATGACTCAGGATGCCCCATTGTCCTGACAGCGTTCCCAATCCCCACTTTAAAAGTTAAAGAAAAACAATCCAAAACCATTTGTGCCTTCTGTAGCCCACGGGAGGGGCTGCCTCCTTTCCCTCTCTCTTCTTTATTCGCTGTTCATTTTTTAAGTTTCTGGTTTTGATTCTAGTGCTGTAGGGGGAAGGGATAGCCCCAACCTAAACTTTTTTTTTTTCTTCAGGACACCCTAAATCCTTTCATTCCCAAGAAATGCAGCAAATTATGAATGGCTTCTATCACAACTGGTTTCTCCTTCCCCAAACTTTGAAGATCAGCTACATAGTGCCTAGAGAGCAGACTCAAACATATACGTCAAATCTACAATACTAAACCAATTGTATTCATGCAAAATTTAGCTCAATATTTTTATCCAAAAGCATAAATATACAAAGCAGGGGGTTTCTTTTGGAAATAAGGTTTTCAAAGGAAAGTATCCGTTGCTAGGTCTGGACAATCTTATTCAAATTTCTTAAATCCTGCACCAACCAGCAAGTAAAAGAAAAACAATATTTACTGTAAACAAAACATATATATATTTTTTTTTCAGCTTGTTGGGAAGGACACAAAGGAATTACTTATTTGGGCAAAGCTTACAAGTGCTTTCTTAAGAAATTTCACCCTGCATAATGAACCAGACCCTCTCCCTTGATTTCTCCACTTCAGACTTACCAGTCGCATAAAGGGTTAACACCTAACAAATCCAAACAACCAAAACAGCAGGAGGAGAGATACATTCCTTTGTACAAAGGGAACAACATTATTTCATCATTAGCATCTTACAGTTCTGATCATTCTACCCCTTTTCCTTACCGCGGTCTGTGCACAGAATTACGTGGTTGCTGCACGGTCAGCTTTTAATTCACTGTCTATCTGATTCACAATATTAGCTCTAGTCACCTAGGATCATTACCAGCTAGTAAAGAGACCTCTCTGCAGAGAAGGAGGTGAGACTGTTGAAATCAACAGGACGCGTCTTCGCACCCCCACTCAGCAGGAGTCACTCCACTGTGGGAAAATCCCAGTGAGCCCCAGCTGTTATTTACACCTTTACCTGTGGCCAATTCACCTTTAGCCAAGCTGGCCAATGAGACTCTGAGAGGGATATTGTGAAGCAGATTTAAGAGCTCTTTTTTTTTTTTTTTTTTTTTAGTATTTCATTATTCAGTACATTGCTATAGCAATGGGTGTCTAAATACAGACACACCCTTTTACATATCTCAGTGACAGTTATACTGTTGTTAAGTACAAAAGGTTTTTTTTTTCTTTTTCTATTTAGCTTGTCTTGGCAATATATGGACACTCTGCAAACAAATAATAATTTACGTTTTAGTATACCGGTTAACTTTAAGTTTCTATTCTGTCTGCCTGTCTGTAGCCTTTGAGCACAAAGAACAGAAAGGGAGGGAGGGGGAGGGAGGGGAAGAGCGGAGCAATGGAAGAATAAACAAACACCACTTAAGTCTTACAGTCCAGGGACTCTGAATCTACCTTTGCTAGAGAGGGGGAGGGGGAGAGGGGAGAGGGGTGTCGTATAGGCACAGAGATAAACTAAGCACAGTAAAGCTTGCTAACAGACTGATTCAGCAGAATCCTGTAACTTACACTGACAATTTATGTAGAATGGCTGTTTTTTAGCTGCAGTTTTAAAACATCACAACATATAGCAGAACATACATACACGCGGATTCTGGAGTGGTCCCCTCACCTTGGGACCCCCCCATCCTCTAATTGATTCACAACAAACACACGGCTGGCCAGACACACAAACACACAGCCTTCACAGCAGCTGCAGATGAGAAAGAAAAGAAATTCTGCTTCCCCACCGATTCCCCGTCAGGGAACAGGAAAGTCTTAATTACAATTTTCCAGTTCTAATTTAAACGTGCTACCAAAGCACAGGGATCCTCCCAACCAAAGGGAGAATACCAGTTTTAATTTAAACGTGCTACCAAAGCACAGGGATCACTGGCCACGGGAGTATCGGCACTTCTGACACCAAATGTAATGGATCTGCGTGTTGTTGGGTCACTCCAGGCCAGGGAATCCCGAACCCTCATCTGCGGTGTACTGCTCCGGCTGGCTGGACTCCAGGGGAATAAACACACAGACCACACTGAAGAACAGTATGCAAGTTTATTCCAAAGGGTGGAGGGATTGTCAGTACTTTTATACATTATCAGAGACATAGTCATACGTCATCCACCCATCTTCTGGGGGCCCACTATAGTTTATCAGTAACTAATACAAAAACAAGTCATCCTTGAGTCAGAGACATAGTCATCCTAGAACAAACAGCTTACACAGCACATTCCTTTTTCCAACCCACCAGAATGTACAAAGGGCACACACATAGGATTCTGATTTCTATAAGATTCCAATTTCTCTTGTGCAGGCCTCTTGTATATACACTCAAACTAAGCATTATTATTAGAAAGGACATATATATATATATATGATTCTGATTTCCCTAACAATTCAGAAATGTAGTTCTGAATCTTTCCCCAGCTCCTTTCTTCCCTCTGGCCCTGCCACTTGCCTGGGCAGTTATGGCTGGTCCCTTTAGAATCACCAGGTCTCACAGCCCTGCAGTGCTGTCTCCTCTCCTGGCTTCTCTGGACTCTCTGCTTTCCTCTGCCTCTGTCCGTCTCCCTCTGGACTCTCTGCCTCTCCTCGTGGCTTTCTTCCTGCTCTCCCCCACTTGCTGAGTGACACAGTTTAAATGCTCTGTAGCCTGCTTCCTTCTCTGGCCCCACCCTCTCTCTCCCTGCAGCTGCTCTGGAGACTGGGTGTGGCTTCAGGCTAGCTCTGCAAGTGTGTGTTTTAGTTTCACTTTCTCTTTGGGACCTATGCTTAGGTGAGCCCATCCCCCATTTATGGAAAAAAACCCTCTTTTTTTTCTCTCTTTCACAGGGCTGTGCTGCACCCGCATCACCACAATATGCACTGAATCTTGTATAAATGACTAAGAACTTACGATTTCAAGAAGAGACCCAGAAATTTTGAGAGAGGTTCTAATACTAATTTGATCTTCTAATGCCATTTCCTTAATTAGATCCTCCTTAGGATTTTACTCCATAGGCACATTACATTTTGGAGCATTTAATTGACTTTCAACTTCAGATATTGAGCCCTAGTCTGAATTATAGTTGCTCCTCCTTTATCTGCCCGTGATATAACTAAGTTTTGTTGCATGCTTAGTTCCATTAAAGCATTCCAATCAGCCCACATACACAGCTTTCCAGTGCTATGCCAGGTCAATGAGCTATATGCTTTTCTCTTGAGATTTCTGCTAGAGGCCTCCTCAGTGATTTGAGATGTCCTGTATCACCCTTTATATAAAAAGTTTAAGAACCCCAGTATTAACCCACGGTCACTGTCTGAGCCCAGAAAATCCTGTTCCTTAATCCTTGCAATGCAATGTGTACCAGGAGTCAGCACTGATTCGAAGGCACACACTACCTTAATACTTAGTAGTTTCTGTATCCACTAATTCATGGTTAATGTCTTCTATTTATATTCAGCAGATAATGAGGCCACACAAGAACAGAAGAGAAAGAAAAGTCTAGTAGAACATCCTGCAGAAGTGCAACAAATCTCAAGCCAATCAGGAAATGTCTGGAAGAATATTTCCCATGGGAGCGAGAGGAGAAACACAAGGAAGCAGCTGCGGCAGGAGTTGGAGAAGGAGCAGAGCAACCCTGCAGGAGACTCGCCGGAAAGAGTCACTGAGTGTGAGAGAAATGACAGGGAGCTAACTAATATCCCTAAGCACCCAAGGCACCGGAGGGCAGAGAGATTCTTCCAAAATAACAACAGTGACCAAGTGGCTTCTAAACCCCACAGGGGAGAGAGGAAAGGGAAGAAATCCTTCCCGTGTTACAACTGTGGGAAAATCATTGATATAACATATCATGTCTTATTGTATAAGGGAAGCAGAGAGAGAGCTTTATGTTCTCAGTGTGAAAAAAATGTCAAGATAAATCTTAACATACCCCAGAAACCTTTCCCATGTACTGAGTGTAGTAAAAGTTTCAATTATTCATCACAGCTGAAACAGCATTCAGTGGTCCACAGTGGATTAAAACCTTTTACATGTACTGAATGTGTTAAAAGCTTCAGTTCTATGTCAGCTCTTAAAAGGCACCAAATGGTCCACAGCGGAAAGAAACCCTTCACATGTACTGAGTGTAATAAACGTTTCATTCAGTCATCACAATTGAAAACGCACCAACTGGTCCACACTGGCTGGAAACCTTTTACATGTACTGAATGTAATAAAAGTTTCAATCAGTCCTCGAATCTTAAAATGCACCAAATAATGCACAGCAGAAAGAAACCTTTTACATGTACCGAGTGTGTTAAAAGTTTCAATCATATGTCAAATCTTAAAAGGCACCAAATGGTCCACAGTGGAAAGAAACCCTTCACATGTACTGAGTGTAATAAGAGTTTCAATAGTTCATCACATCTGAAAAGGCACCAAATGGTCCATAGTGGATTGAGACCTTTCATGTGTATAGAGTGTAATAAAACTTTCATTAGCTCAACCCAGCTGAAGATACACCAAATGTTCCACAGCAGACTGAAACCTTTCATGTGTATAGAGTGTAATAAAACTTTCATTCATTCATCACAGCTGAAAGTGCACCAAATGAGCCACAGCGGACTGAAACCTTTTACATGTACTGAGTGTAATAAATGTTTCAGTCTATCATCAACTCTGAAAAGACACCAAATGATCCACAGTGCACACTGCAGATGAAGATAACATCTGGGGCAAACCTTCAGCCTTGCACACCGTCACACCTGGCTTTTAGACATCTAGCACTACCCCAAGAGTTTGATAAATAAGCATAATCTTCTCAACTCTATCTCTACCAGAATTTCAAACAAAAATGCATATTAGAGCATCTTTGAAATATTAAACTTTGTTTTGTAAATATATTCAGAATGAGGGAAATTTCAAAAAGCCACTTACAAGGATAAATGGACTATTTGCAAATTGTCCATGCTTCCTGTAGGTGAAAATTAAAAACCGAGTCTTTGATTGACCTTCACATTTGTATTCTGGTGAATCAGCCAATCAGAAGTTCAGTATTCCTTTTAGATGGGAGAAGCTTCAGCTGTGCATTCCATTGAATCAGTCAGTTGTGTAGTTATGTGAATCAGAATTAAGAAGTTGCCTATTCCATTTATTCAGCAGAGAGTCAAAGCTGGTCTTGAGCAAATCAGCTGCAAGAGTGTCACAGGGGTGTAGTCTGTCCGTCTACTGCTCCAGAGTTCCATAGAGGCTGTGGCCACTCTGCGTTGCTGTAGCTCCACCCCACATCCCCCCCACCCCATAGGATCCTGGAACTGCAAGGCCCTTGTAATGTTCTCAGAAATGATCACCAATAACCCACCTAACTAGAATCTCCAACGTAGTCACTGCAATCACATAGACTCTGGCAACAAAGACTATAAGAACAGAAGGATAAGAAAGAAGATAAAGGGGACAAGATCTGGGCTGTTGCTTTGAATGGACAGATTGCATAGGCTGTAAGGTCTGTCTCTGCTCTTATCTTCTATGCTTCTAAGATGAGTTAGGAAGGAGAACTGAGTGCAAGGTCTACATACAAACATGAGCAATCCAGTTGTCATGGGAACTATGACTAAATGAGGAATATGTGACATTTCCCTCAGTGGCTGAAGCAGAAAAATAAGGATTCTCGTGTAGTTCTTCCTGAACATGTAGCCAGGAGGAAAAAGCCCATGGTGGGGTGGGATTTCTCTTTACCAATGTTACCATGTAAGCGGATAGTGAGGTCAGAAGACAGGCAGGTCTTAACTTTATGCAGTTTGCTCTCTGGATAATGGGCTGATTTTCACCACTGTCCATTTAATGATGTCGGTCACTATCAGCTACTAGCAATAAATATCTGGCAGGTGATATTTTTTAAAAAATGCTGACCGCCCTGGCTGAATATTGGCTCCTTATATTATTAATTTTTGCACAGGATAGTGGACTACACAGAAAATAGTTTACAGCCAGCATAGAAAAGTCCCTCCATAACAACAGACCTGCAAGTGAGAGCGAATTTCCCATCTCATGTGTGACATGTTGAGGCTAGAAAGTAGATATGTTACTCCAGATACTATCAGAGTCCGTTCCATCCTATCCAGTTAAGTATTTGGACCGGTTTAAATGTACACAGCTGAAGTCAGCATGTGGATCTTATAGCCTGCATTGTTACTTTGTGACTGTGCCCGCAGTTCACCTAATCTATACCCCAAACATGCCTATACGCTATCCTTCAGGCTTTCGTTGTTTCCTTTTCGACCTGTTTAGCCATTTTAAGATCATCAGAAACAATCACGCCCAGGTCCTGCACTTCTGTGGACAGAAGTACTTCGCCCCCTACACTGAACCACTCTCTTGGATTTTTGCAGCCCAAATGCATGACCTGAATTTTTTAGCATTAAATCTCAACTGTCAAATTCTCGACAATTCTGCAAGCTTAGTCAAATCACGTCTCATGTTATCTACTCTATTGCAGATTTTGGTATCATCTGCAAACAGGCAAACCTTACCCAACAGCCCTTCTGCAATATCGCTAACAAAGATGTTAAAAAGAATCTGACCAAGGACAGATCTCTGCAGCACACCACTGGTAACTTCCTGCTCCTTAGAGTGAGCTCCATTTACCTGTACCATTGCCTCCCACTCAACCAATTTCCAACCCAGTTAGTCACTTTAGGGTCCATCCCTAGGGTGCTCAGTTTGTTTATAAGTTGCCTGTGTTTTAACAATGTCAAAGGCTTTACTGAAATCTAAGTACACCACAACTGCGGCTGTCCCTCAGTCCAAGTCCCTGGTTGCCTAGTCAAAGAAATCAGTCAGATTTGCCTGACAAGACTTGCCTTTGGTAAACCCATGCTGGCTCGGATCCTGTAATCCATTGGGCAGAAACCTCACTATTCTCTCTTTTAGTAGTGTTTCCAAATAAGTTATTCACCACAGAGGTTAGACGAACCTGCCTGTAAATGTCAACCTCATCCTTACTTCCACTTTTGTGTATTGGGACCACATGAGCCTTTCTCCAGTCTTCTAGGACTACTCCTGACTCTAAAGAACATTGAGAAGTTTAGTCAGTGGAGTCACTAGAATGTCCCCAAGTTCCTTCAGTATTTTTGGATGTATCCCATCCGGTCTCATCACTTTGTCTACTTTTAGTTAGTTCTTCACAAACACAGTCTTCTGAAAATCATTCAAGATCCCCATCACTTCTGTTCCTATTTGTGGGTGTTTGCTGAGGTTCCTCTCCTAGCCCTTCATCTGTGAATGGAGAACAGAAATATGTATTAGTCAAGTCCACTTTATCCTCATCAGCTTCCTCCTCCCCTTCACCTTTGAATCTGATAATACCACTTTTGTCCTTCCTCCTGTCACTAACAAAAATATCTTATTCCCCCATTTTATGGCATTGGCTATTTCCTCTTCTTTTTGTATCTTTGCTTTCCTGACTATTTTGCCAGCTTCTCTAAGTTTTTCCAAATATAGATGCTCGTCTTCCTCTCTCTGTGATCTCTAGTATTTTATGAAGGCCTCCCTCTGTTTCTTCACTTTTTCAGCTACTTCTGTTGAGAACTATAGTGGCCTTCTTTTCCTTTTACATTCATTTACCATTCTCTCAAAAAGAGTTGTTGCCTTAAAATATCCCCTTTCAGTTTTGCTCATTGCTTTTCTACATCCCTCAGCTGTCCCCATCTTCCTAAGGACTCTCATCTTTAGTTTTGTTAAAGTCTGAGACCGTTGCTTTTGAATGGATTTTATCAGCCCTAGTCCTAATACTGAACCACCCCATCTGGTGATCACAATGCGAGATGATCTCCCACTATGACATCACCTTGCCCATTGGTAAGCACCAAGTCCAGTATGGCTTCTTCACATGTGGGTTCTGTTAGTAGTTGCCGTATAGTTCTCCCTGTATAGAATCTAGGATCTAACACTTGATGTGAATGGAAAGCTAGAATGGGAAACGAAAAACTCAGTTTTGCCTACCACCACAAAGACTACCCCTTATGCTATATAAAGAAAGAATTAGCTTTTAAATATGTAGACCAAAAATCCTTTAAGAGCTCTCAGGCAGGGAGATTGTATTTAAAAGCCACCCAGTATTACCTTGCTTGTAGTGGAATCTCTGATAGGAATGTTTGAAGGTGATGCAAACGAGCAGAAATAAGTATGTCTGCTAGACCAAGAAGGGTCCTGCAGAGGACAAGAACAAGGAACACAGGACATGAGACAGGGGCTAAGAGTTCACGACAGTTTGTTTGGTCATGCGGATGGGGATAAGCCCTAAGAACTAGCCTATGGGAATGAGAATAGAGATGTTGCTGGCCAGAAAGATAGGAACATAGTTACTAAAAATATATTTCTGGGTAGACTTGAGAGACTATCAGGATGAAACACCTGCTCCTGGTCCCTTTTAGTTCTGCTTTTTTGGCATTTGTACTTCTTCTTTTTGGCTTATAAAAGATGTGCCTGATCAATATTAGAATCCCTGTATGTCTGTTGAGTCCCTCAGTTACGCAATTTGTATAATAAATGCGCATTTTAATCATCCAAAGAGTACTTCTTTATTTCAAAATTTATGCAACCATATAAAGTTTAAAGATATGTTTTTTAAGCCACAAAGCTTTCTGTTCTGGATTTCCACTACCTTTCAGATTTGCTTATTCCTTATATGGCTAAGTGATCATTCTGTTCTCAAGCTCACAACTGACTTGTGGTAACTGCTAATAGCCATGCGAGACCAGACTCTACTCATTTGTCATACTTTTTGTTTTTCGTGTTTCTACATTGTGGAATTATATTCCTCTTTATATAATGTCAGGATACTGCTCTGAAGTCGTATAGAAAGAATCGTAAACGTTAATTTTTTGAAGTGGCCTTTGCTTGCTCTGAAGGAAAAGGAGACCGCTGTGGCTTTCGAAAGAAGTAGCTGAAAAAGTGAAGAAAAAGAGGAAGGCCTTCATGAAATACAAGAGATCACAGAGAAAGGAAGACAGACATCTATATTTGGAAAAAGTTAGAGAAGCTAGCAAAGTAGTCAGGAAGGCAAAGATTCAAAAAGAGGAGGAAATAGCCAATGCAATAAAATGGGGGGATAAGACATTTTTCAGATATGTGAGTGAGAAGAGGAGGGGCAAAAGTTGTATTTATGTATTTATTTATTTTATTTACATTCTCTTATATACCACGCTATTCTGCATCAGTGCAGTTTACATTGAACAAACTGAAATTACATGAGTATTGTCAGGGGAGGAATATGTAGAAGCTGATAAGGATAAAGCGGAATTGCTTAACAAATATTTCTGTTCTGTGTTCACAGATGAAGAACCAGGAGCAGGACCTCATAAAACACCCACAAACAGGAACAGAAGCGAGGGACATCTTGAACAATTTTCAGAAGACTGTGTTCGTGAGAAACTAGCTCAACTTAAAGTAGACAAAGCGATGGGACCAGATGGGATACACCCTAGAATACTGAGGGAACTTGGGGACATTCTAGCAGCTCCACTGAATGACCTTTTCAATGCCTCGTTGGAGTCGGGAGTGGTGCCAAAGGACTGGAGAGAGGCTCATGTGGTGCCTTTACACAAAAGCAGAAATAAGGATGTGGTTGAAAACTACAGGCCGGTTAGTTTAACTTTGGTAGTGAGTAAATTATTGGAAACGCTGCTGAAAGAGAAAATAGTGAGGTTTCTTGAGTCCAGTGGATTACAGGATCCGAGGCAGCATGGATTCACCAGAGGCAGGTCTTGTCAGACAAATCTGATTGATTTCTTTGACTAGGTGACCAGGGAGTTGGACCGAGGGAGAGCCCTAGATGTCGTGTATTTGGATTTCCGTAAAGCCTCTGACACTGTTCCTCACACAGGTGACTTATAAACAAACTGAGCACCCTAGGGAGGAACCCTAAAGTTACTGCTTAGGTTAGAAATTGTTTGGGTTGGAGGCGACAAAGAGTACAGGTAAATGGAGCTCACTCTGAGGAGAAGAATGTTACCAGTGGTGTGCTCCAGGGATCTGTCCTTGGTCCGATTCTTAACATCTTTGTTAGTGATATAGCGGAAGGGCTGTCAGGTAAGGTTTGCCTCTTTGCGGATGATACCAAAACCTGCAATAGAGTAGACACCCAGGAAGGTGTAGATAACATGAGGAGGGATCTAGCTAAGCTTGAAGAATGGTCTAGAATTTGGCAGCTGGGATTTAATGTTAAAAAATGTAAGGTCATGCATTTGGGCTGCAGCAATCCAAGGGAGCAATATAGTATAGGTAGTGAAGTACTTTTGTCCACTATAGAAGAGCGGGACCTAGGCATGGTTGTGTCTGATGATCTTAAAGTAGCTAAACAGGGGAGGAAGTGACGTCACCGGCTTGCATGGCTGTGTGAGTGTCTAGCTCCAGCCTGACCCCGACAAAAAAGGAGTTTTAAGCGCCCCTAATTGTTGGCGAGAGGTGGAAACAGCGGTGGGAACGACGGAGGAGGCAGTGAGCAGTATGACCACCCGAAAAAAAACCGCGGACTTGAGAGGGTTTGCTTTCGCCGGAGCGGCCTCGTCGGCGGGGGAAACCAAGCTGGCCGGGACGGAGGCCATGCGGTGTGAGCAGGCCGCGGAGAGCGAGCAGGCTGTGGAGAGAGAGGAGGTGACTCTTGATGTTCGCGGCGGGGGTGGTGCGACTCGAGAGGAGATGAGACAGTGGTTCCACGAGCTTAAGGCAGAGGTACAAGGCTCTAAGACTGCGCTCGAAGGGCTCCTTAATAATCTCAAAGAGGAAGTGAGAGAAGTGACAGCCAGGATGGGGGACCACGAAAATCGCCTGGAAGCGCTGGAGCAGCAGCACGAGGAATGGAGGGACCAGCGCCAAAGCGAGGAGAGGTGGAAGGAGGAGATCCAGCTAAAGTTGGAGGACCTAGAGAATCGCTCTAGGAGGAATAATTTGCGTATTAAAGGTGTTCCAGAGGCAGTGGAGTTCAGAGACTGTGCTAAGGTGGCTGAGTCTGTCTGCCTGGAGGCCCTACGGCAAGGTGGGGAGGAGCCCCCGAGTGGCGGGATCCTGCTGGACAGGGCTCACAGAGCGCTGGGAGCCGCCCGCAATAACCAGCCCAGGGACATAGTTATTTGTCTCAAGGACTACAAAACTAAGGAAAAAATAGCTACCAAAATGAGGGGGCTGAGCAATTTCCAGTGGCAGGGCTACACAGTTTCTATATTTGCTGACCTCTCCTTGGGAACTTTGCAGAGGAGGAGGGAACTAGCCCCCATAACAAAAACACTCCGAAAGGAGGAGGTGCGCTACAGATGGCTGTACCCCTTTGGCCTGGCCTTTACAAAAGGGGACAGAACCTGGAGAATCCATACGCTGGAGGCAGCGTGGGCAGCGCTGAAAGAAGCAGGCATGGAAGGAACGGCGGCAGCAGCTAGAACGGAGTGGCAGGAGGCAGCGCTTGATCAAGCTAGAACCCTCAAGCAAGGAGCAGTGATGCGTGACCGACCCAAGGGCACGGATGGAGACCATCGGAGATCACAGCGGAGAGGGGCGAAGAGATGATGGACAATATAGACACTGAGAATGTGATTGCACAATGTCATAGAGTGAAAGTGAGTTAGGGATGTGGTAAGATCATTGCATGGGGGTGCGGTTGTGAGAGGGGGGAGGAGGGAGGATGAAAGAGGGGGATTGGCACTTGGTAGGCTGGCGGGGGGAAGGGGGCAAGTGGACTGGTGGGTGGAGTGAGGAGGGGGAGGGGGTGGGGCGGGGAGGGGATGTACAGGGGGTTGGGGAGAAGCAGGTGAGTCACTACTCCGGGTCAGCCTGGTCGCAGACGAGGCAGAGGGGTTGGGGAGGAGGGGTGAGAGGGCGAGGGGGGAGAGGGGATAGGAAGGGGGGTCTGAAGGGCAACAAAATTGGGGGTAGGGAGCAGCTGGTAGTGGTTACAGTAAACACCAAGGGATTGCGGACATGGCGCAAGAGGCGCCTGCTGGAGAGGGAGGGTATACGGTTGGGGGCAGATCTGGTGTGCATTCAGGAGACACATTTGAAAGTGGGTCAAGAAGGGTTGTTAAGGACTAGGCATTTCCCGAGAATCCTATTGGCAGGCCAAAGGGAAGCTCCGCGGAAAGGAGGGGTGGGGATTTTGATAGGGGAAAAGTATGCAGGAGCGGTGGTGGAGGAAAGAAGGGATCGAGAGGGGCGGTGGGTAGCTGTTAAAATAAGGGTACGTGGGGAGGAAGTGTGGGTTGTTAGTATTTATGGCCCAAATGCCTTAAAGGAGAGATTTTATGATAGGCTCCTGAGTGAATTGGAGGGGTGGGGGCGATACCGGTGATTATAGGAGGGGATTTCAATCTCACAATGAACCCTAGAGTGGATCACAGTGGAGGGGAAGGTAGAGAGGGGGGGAAGGAGAGGAGGAGCTTAGCAACCCTAAAGGAGCGACTGGGTTTGCTTGATGTGTGGAGGATGCGACACCCTGGGGAAAGGGGGTATACTTTCTACTCGGCAGTACATGATATCTATAGTAGACTTGATATGCTGTGGGTAAGTGGGAGTTGGGGGGCTAAGGTACAAGCGGTGGAAATTGGCAATATCACCTGGTCGGATCATGCTCCGGTGCATATGGTGCTGGATTTGGGGGTAAGAGACATCGGGGTGAGTTTCTGGAGGCTGAATGATTCCCTGTTGAATGAGCAAACATATGTGGCCAGAGTCAAAGAGGCGATACGGGATTATTTGCAGCTCAACTGGAATGGGGAGGTGGCCACAGGAATGGTGTGGGATGGGCTCAAAGCTGTGGTGAGGGGCCACCTAATCAGTATAGCAGCCCAGGAAAAGAGACGAAGGAGAGAGGTGGAAGACCAGCTTTTGGAGAAGGTGGAGAGTTTAGAAAGGCAGCACCAACAGGGGGGGGACACACGGATTCTGCAGGAACTGCTCAGGGTGAGAGGTGAACTTGGCCAGCTTAGGGCGGCTGAGATAGCCTACAACCTGACCAAGTTAAAGCAGGGGTGGTACGAGGGAGGGAACAGAGCAGGAAGGAGATTAGCCTGCCGCTTGAGAGCACGGCAACAACGATCTATAGTAGGGGGGGTGCGCAACCAAAAAGGGGAAATGGTGCATAAGGGGGAGGAAATTAGGAAGGCCTTTGCAGCATACTATGAAAAACTGTACAGCAGTGAGGTGACGGGGGCTGAGAAGAAGGGAGAGGAGTTCTTGGCTCAATGTGACCTGGGCAGGCTTATGGAAGAGGAGGCAGCTGAACTGGGGCGTCAGGTGACGTATGAGAAGGTGAAAAGCGCGGTGAAGTCTCTTAAGGAAGAGAAAGCGCCCGGACTAGATGGATATACGGCAAAATTTTATAAGATAATGCAAGATGAGGTAGGGGGGCTGTTAATGGAGGTTTATAATGGAGTGCTGATGGGGGAGGGGCTCCCGCCCTCTATGGCGGAAGCGGGAATAACAGTTATACCTAAGGCAGGGAAGGACCACACGGTCTGTGGAGCTTACCGGCCCATCTCGCTCATTAACTTGGATGCTAAGGTGTTGGCCAAGATACTGGCGCGAAGGCTACAGACGGTGATGCAGAAGCTAGTGCATAAAGACCAGACGGGGTTCATCTCTGGGAGACAGGGAGGAGACAACATTCGGAAGCTGTTGAATGTCATGTGGTCTCTGCAGGCGACAGGGAGGGAAGCAGTATTTTTGACGGTCGATGCTGAAAAGGCATTCGACAGGGTGGAATGGGGATTTATGTTTCAGGTACTAGAAAAAGTTGGAGTGGGTCCATCGTTCCTAAGATGGATAAAAGCGTTCTATGCATGCCCTAGGGCAAGGATAAAGGTAAATGGGGGGTATTCCGAGAGCTTTCGATTGGGTAGGGGTACCAGGCAGTGGTGCCCTTTGTCGCCTCTGCTGTTTGCCCTGGTTATAGAACCATTGGCGGACTTTATCCGGTGACAGGGGGATATCTGTGGCATCGAAGTAAAGGGACAGTTAAGTAAGGTCGCACTCTTTGCTGACGATGTTATTTACACTTTAGAACAACCTTTGGTTAGCCTTCCCAATTTGCTGCGGGCCGTAGGGCGGTACAGTGCAGTATCGGGCTATAAGTTGAACCTGGACAAGACAGAAATTCTGGGGTTTAATCTGGATAGAGGGGTGGAGGAGTGGTTGCAGGCCGAGTTTCCCTTCAAATGGGTGCAGGGACACTTTCGATACCTGGGGATTCAGCTGGGTAATACATGGGGCCAAGTGCCGGTTTGGAATTACAAACCCCTGATAGCGGCAATTCGGAAGGATTTAGGGAGATGGAAGGGACTACACTTGTCCTGGTTGGGGCGCATAGCAACCATTAAAATGAATGTGCTACCAAGGATCCTATTTGTGTTTATGGCCTTACCGTATAAAGTGCCGAGAAAAGGTCTTAAGGAGTTGCAGGCTCTGATCATGAGGTTTATTTGGGAGGAGAAGCGGGGCAGGGTGAATAAGCTCACCATGTTCCGACCCCAGGAGGCAGGGGGGCTGGGAGTTCCTAACCTGGCAAAGTATTATGAGGCAGCACAACTTCGGGCGCTCTTTGTGTGGAGAGAGAGAGGAGAAACCCCGCAATGGGTATATATGGAGAAAGAAGGGAAGGAGTGTCTGGAAGAAGCGGTCTGGGGGGGGGGGGAGAGGAGCGGAGTGGGCCGGGAGGGGTTGAACCCGCACAAGAGGTTAACGCTGCAAGTATGGGAAAAATGGAAGGGCTATCTATTGAATGGGAAGAAACTGTCCCGAGCTGCGTACCTGCGTAACATGGGGGCCCTTGCCCCGGGGAGGTGGGGGGGGAGTTTTAAAGTGTGGGCGGAGAGAGGGTTGGAGAGGGTAGGGCAGGTTATAGATAGGACCGGGAGGATACGGCCGTATGCGGAGCTTCAAAGAGAGTTTGGACTGCGGGATAATGACTTTTATGCGTACATGCAACTGTGGTATTACTTGCAAGAACCGGGCGTTCGGGGGGATCTACAGGGTGGGGTAACGGAGTTTGAGATGCTGATGGAACAACAAGAATCAGAAAAGGGCCTGGTGTCTAAACTTTACCGCTTGCTGAATGCACGGGAAGAGGGCACGGCCAAGTGGCAGGAGCAGTGGGAAGGGGAACTGGGGGGGCCAGGGGGCGGCGGGCCGGTGGAAGAGTATCTTTGCGGGAGAAAGGCGGCTTGCATGGGGTACGGCGCTGTTAGAGAATTCGCTCAAAGTTAGGCTTAGGATGCTCTGGACCCCAGCCAGGCTACACCGCCTTTTCCCGGAGAGAGCGGGCACTTGCTGGAGGGGATATGGGGGGTGGGGTGACCTCTTGCATATGATATGGAGCTGCCCCAAATTGCAGGAGTTGTGGAGGGCGGTGGAGGATTATTGTGGAGCGGTTACGGGGATACGGATCGCCTTCGTTCCAACCCAGGTGGTGCTCCTGGAGGGGGAGGAGATAGGGACGGGAGGGATTGCTGCTTTCCGGAATTACTGCGTGATAGCGGTCAGATTGGCAATTTTACAAAATTGGAAGAACACGGAGCCGCCGAGAATGAGGGAAATTATTGGCAGGTTAGAGTTTCTGTGGGGGATTAGCAAAGTGCGGGCCTGTGCGCAGGGAACGCAGGCCAAACATGATGAGATTTGGCGGGACTATGCGGACTGGAGGGAGACAGGGTGGGAGGTATGGATGAAGAAGTGAGGGGGAGGGAGAGGGAGGGGGGATAGTTTGGGGCAACTTGAGTTGCTAACTCCTGAGGTGATGGTACGTTGGTGAGGGTTAGTATGGGCCTGGGGGGGTTGGGGGTAGGAGGGTGAGGAGGTAAGGGGAGTAGAGGGGGGAGGGGGGGTAGAGGGGGGGAGGGGGGGGGGGGGGTAGAGGGGGGGAGGGGGGAAGGAGGGGAGGGGAGGGGGAGGGAGGGGAGGGGGGAGGGGAGGGGAGGGGAGGGGAGGGGAGGGGGAGGGGAGGGGAGGGAGGGGGAGGGGGGGAGGGGAGGGGAGGAGGGGAGGGGAGGGGAGGGGAGGGGAGGGGGGGGGAGGAGAGGGAGGGGAGGGGGAGGGGAGGGGAGGGGGGGGAGGGGAGGGGAGGGGGGAGGGGGGGGGAGGGGAGGGGAGGGGGGGGAGGGGAGGGGAGGGGAGGGGAGGGGGGGGGGAGGGGAGGGGAGGGGAGGGGAGGGGGGGAGGGGAGGGGAGGGGGGGGGGGAGGGGAGGGGAGAGGGGGGGAGGGGAGGGGAGGGGGGGGGAGGGGAGGGAGGGGGGAGGGGAGGGGAGGGGGGGAGGGGAGGGGAGGGGAGGGGGGGGGGGGAGGGGAGGGGAGGGGAGGGGAGGGGGAGGGGAGGGGAGGGGAGGGGAGGGAGGCGGGGGGGGAGGGGAGGGGGAGGGAGGGGAGGGGAGGGGAGGGGGGGGGTGGGAGGGGTGGGGTGGGGGGGGGGGGGGGGGGGGGTGGGGGGGGGCGGGGGGGGGGGAGGGGGGGGGGGGGGGGGGGGAGGGGGGGGGGTGGGGGGGGGCGGGGGGGTGGGGGGGGCGGGGGGGTGGGGGGGGGGGGGGGAGGGGCGGGGGGGGGGGGGGGGGGGGGGGGAGGGGGGGGGGGGGGGGGGGGGGGGGGGGGGGGGGGGGGGGGGGGGGGGGGGAGGGGAGGGGGGGGGGAGGGGAGGGGGATGGGGCACAACAAGGCATTTGGGGCTGCCCGCAGTGGTCGAATGCTAGGGGCACTATGTAGGAACAGCGGCTGTGGACATCAGTGGTGGAGCACGCCAGGGTGCGCACAGCCTGGGGTTGCACTGGGACAACTTGAGTATGGGTTGACTAGTGGCAACGCAGGGCAACAATGCCACACACAAAGGGGGGAGTCCAGCTCAGTTGGAGGGTGGTGGTGGGCGTGTTTAGGAAGGGGGGGGGGGGTCAGGAGTGTGCACAGGGAGAGATTTGGGGTTTACATTTTGTCTCCCCGGTGTGGTTTATATAAGTTATATAAGCTGTTGAATAAGATGTGTTGGATTTGCTGATACCACACACCTTTAAATATCACACACCACAAACTGAGGTCAACAAAGGTTTTAGAGCAGAAATTCATAGTTTATTTTATTTTTCATTTTTCATTTTAATTTTAAATTTTAATTTTAAGATCTATTTTCAATTAACTTGTATTGTTATTTTTATGATGTGGTCATGAATGTACATGTAATAATGGAACAGAATATACAGGCAATACAATTCATCTGTGCTTAGAAAGCTGATAATCGCACGGGACGGATTAAACAGTTGCCAATGTTATTTGTTTAACTTAGTTTAACTTATTTTATTTGTGGCCTTATTTCTATGCGGACCTTTCTGTGCCCTATTTCTTTCTTTCTCTTCACTCCCAAGAAGGGAGGATTTGACGCCCCTTTGCAAGGAGGGATAATGGAAATATAGGGGTTACGGAAGAATATGTAATACATACCAATGATACTGCTCTGTATGGTGTTTTTCTTTTAGGATGTGTGTGAATAAAGAACTTTAAATTGGAAAAAAAAAAAAAAAAAAGTAGCTAAACAGGTATAAAAGGCAACAGCAAAGCTAGAAGGATGCTTGGGTGCATATGGAGAGGAATGGCTAGCAGAAAAAAGGAGGTGATAGTGCCTCTGTATAAGTCTTTGGTGCGACTTCATTTGGAGTATAGTGTGCAGTTCTGGAGACCGCACCTCAAAAGGATGTGAACAGGATGGAGTCGGTGCAGAGGGTGGCTACTAAAATGGTTAGTGGTCTTCATTAGAAAGCATATGAGGACAGAATTAAGGATCTTAATATGTACACCTTAGAGGAAAGCGGGATAGAGGCGATATGATTGACATGTTTAAATACCGCTGTCAATAACTAAGGGTGGACTTCCGGTGACGTCACCTACTTGAAGGGAGGCTTAGCGGGGGAGCTCCGACACCAACCCGCATTAAAAGATGCAATTTTTTACCCTACGGGTAACGGAGAGGAGGTCCGTGGTGCGGTGGAGGGAGGGGAAGGGAGTACCGTGCGAGCCACTGGCAGCGGAGCAAGCAAGTGCGGAGGCGCGGCGAGACAGGCGGGAGCTTGAACGGGTGTGCTGCAGCCTGAGCACCAGAGGGCTTCT
>CM066031.1:144009816-144052733 GCA_033557465.1 Ichthyophis bannanicus
TGGGGTAAACCCAGGACTGGATCGAACCTGTCGGGCGCATCTGGAGAAGTTGGCAACCCCTAGTGGTTTTTTTGGGAAACGGGGAATGCATGTATGTGTTTAATAAAGACTGTTGGACTCGTCCCTTCCTCAGCCCTGAGGTGAAAGCTGCCCTAATTTTGTTGTGTGTAGGCTCCTGCCGTTCCAAAAAAAAAACCCCCCAATTTTTCCCTCTCTCCTACTTTTTCTGGGGAGGATTTGTTCTCCCTTTCTCTATCAGAGAACAGCTTTTGTGTGAGCTGCTAGTGACATGCCCCAGCCCTGGAGTGAAACGCTGTCCTATCCCGTGCAGGTTCTACAACCACTCCAAACTTCTAGTCTCGTCTCTTGCTTCTTTCTGGGAGGATTCGCGCGTCTAACATAGAGGATGGAGATTCGCTTTTTTTTCCTTCTTTTTCTTCCTTTCTTGTCCCTGCGTAATGAGACTTCAGGGTCTGCCTTCCCTCTCAATTAGGGTGCCCCAAAGGGCTCCCAAGCGGATGCGCCTAACGGCCTTGCCCCAGGCCTGGGTGTGTACCTCATTGCATGCAGGGACATGTAGTACTTGTACCGTTTCTTATGGGTAGCCACAATTCCCGGAAAAATCAGATACTACATATCCCTGCATGCAGTGGGAATAAATCCCTCAGGACTGTATCTTGTAAGACATTGTCGGGCGCATCTGGAGCCTAGTTGGCAACCCTACTCTCAAATGCCACGATTCCCCTACTCCCCCCCACTTTGCGGCCGGGCCTGCAGAGCCAAAGCTGCAGGCAGGAGCGTATAGGCAAACTGTTTCCAGGGTTTAAGGACGGAGAGAAGAGAGAAAAGGGATGAAGGGAGTCTGCACGACTGAGAAAACTGAAAGGCAAACCCCTGTGGAAGGCAAACCCCTTAGGATCCTCCATGATCAGGCTCCATCTTCAGATATGGCAAAATAAGCCCTGGCTGAGACTCCAGTTTACCAGGCCTGCACATATTATGAGTTACCCCTCCTAAAGTTTAGTTTAGTACATCATACCCTCTCAGATATACCGCCTTTAGTGGAAAACCCACCAACAAAGTCCAGTTTACCAAGGACAAACTAACAACCATTGTTAATCAGAATACATGATGATGCAGTTTAAACCCACGTTACCAATACGAACCACACAGAAACTGAACTAAATTAAAAACACAAAAAACCTATCGCCGCCACCAGCAGATCTAGCAATATAACACACATCGAAACCATAGAAATCTTATGGACAGACAGAAAAAGCACGAAACATGTGGACCCCTGTGTTTATGTGTAGATTGCTATTACGTCTGTCCTTCCATATACCCGTCCCCCACACAACTACAACAGTCCCTTTTTTTTCTTTAGTCCTTTAGACCGGATCCTCCTGGCGATGTTTTGTCCCATGCTTTTTTGAATTCAGTTCCTGTCCTCATCACTCTACCACCCTCCCCTTTGGGAGACTACATTATGCCACATGGATACAAGAATCACGGTATCCCCGTGCGGATTCCAGATGACCTCCAGCACTACTCTTTCCCCAGATGACACCTGACATATTTCCGACATATCCACTATCCACTGAGATGCTCATCTCCCCTTCCACCCTCATTCCCGATGTCCCCTGCTGTAGCACGAAGTACCTTGCTTCCAATTGAAAGAAGCTCTCTCCCTCTGAAACATTTATGCCATGGAGGTACTTTATACCAGTCCCCGTTTGGTCTTATTTCTGAGGTTGATATGTTCCTGTCAAGATACAAGGGTCTAATTCCCTCAAGTCAAACACTAGTTAGTTTGGTGTGTTCAATTGTTTTTAGGCAAAGACTTCTTTTCAGTTTTTGAATCCACTAGTTGTACTCAAACTACTTCTGTGTTCGCACCGGAATCCAGCTAAGTTACCGCTTGGCCTGGTCTCAGACTTATCGGCAATCATTTGTAAATATTGATCTTGTGCTACATAAAGGTGGCTTTCTGCATCACTATGACCTTTCCCTCGTACTGCAACACATGTGAATTGCAAAGATAAACCTTTTTAGAAACATGCTTATCTTACGAGGCATTCCCCCAATGCTCTCTCATGCTGCTCCGTGGCGACTTCTGTGCGTTTCGCTCCACTTTGAGTTTCTTCATGGGGTTTACTTTAGTCAAATGTGACATTTAATCACACAGTATTCAATGCAAATTGTTTTGAAACCACAACTAATGTTATAAGCAATGTTTCTCAGTTTTGGAAGCATAATAGTATAACGTTGTGTGTGGTTCAGAGTTTATCAGTTAACAGTGGATAGTATAACATGCCACAGAAAATGTGGACAATGTGGCATTGTACTATAACTCAAGTAATTGATTAGCTTCATCTTATCATGGGGTTCAATATACATTAAGATGAAACACGTCTTGCGAAACCACATTCTTGGTATATGCAATACCATGTCCCGTCTAGGGCGATTTAATTTATGTGGGGAAGCCCACAAGACCATTTCAAGATGCGTATGCCTGAACACAGAAGTCGGTTTTAAATTGTAAAAGTATGTCAGCACCTTTAGTTTCACACTTGTTTGGAATAAAAGGGCATAGTTTTCAAGATTTGAGATGTTTTTGCATAGAGACTATATCTCAGGGAGAGCAGGGAACTCACGAGAATAGACATTGATCATAACAGGAACAGCAATGGTTGTTTATTCCCTACAGTCATTGATTCCAAGTTGTCTCAATGCACAGACCTGGAAGGCGTGCTTATATGATTGAGTCAGAAAGAATTCAGGCTGAATGTAATTAAGAATATCGTTGTGAATGCTAATTGATGTAGGTAAATGCAAAGTGGTAATACGTCATTTAATGCAAAAAGAGTTGGAGGTATAATAGAAGTTGCTTGGTAGTATTCCACATGCGTGGTGTTTCTTTAACAAAATTGGCCAGAAACCCTCCGGAGGGATGACGTCTGCAGCATCGGAGCATCTGGTATGTTGCAGTTGTAGTTAACAGTAGGCCAAAATAATATAAGATAAAAAATTAGTGTGTACTATAAGAAAAATAAGGGGTACTGTTTACTAAACTGTCCCAAATTGGTGCGCGGCGCGCATTAGCGTGCGCTAAGGTCCCTTAGCACACGCTAATGATGCTTACGGGTGAACGGGGCCAAAAGTGCATTAGTGTGGCGCTCAAGTGCGCGGCGGCGGAACTGTGCGGGGAGGGTGGGGAAAGGCTCCCGGAGGCGCGGCAGGCAGGTCCGTACAGTTCGCCAGGGCGGAGAGAAGAGGGCAAGGGGAGGATAGTTGGCGGGGAGAGGCTCCCCCCGCACACTGAGCGCAGTGAAATTTCAGCCTTAAAACTACCCGCGGAGTGAAAACCTCGCGCAAGAGAGCATTGTCAAAAGGAAACAGAAACCATTTCTGTCAGCAATGTAACTCAAAACCAGGAAAAACCTACAAAAAGTGAGCAGTGTGATACATGTGCAAATGAGCAAAAGGACACATAAACAGTAAAAATTGACCCCCAACAAAATACAAACAAATCATAATCAAGCTGGGCCATACTGATAGTAATGGGAACCATGACAAAAGCACTCCCAACAAAGCTCCAAAAAATACTATGAATATTGGAAAGGGTCTACGCCAATGTTTCCCCTCTAATTTTCTGTAGCTTTGTGTGCATAAAAATATCATCTGTGTGCAGCTTTTGAAGGAAGGTTAAATTTTGGTGCGCGACATAATGACACTCCTGAGTTATATACTGTACTTTAAAATTTCACTTACACGTCCAGAATACAGTATGCACACCACATTGATTTTAATCAAATTAAATGTAAAATAGACCGATTACTAAATGAAGCGGGAAATTTCTAGTATTACAAATTCATAAACTGTTAAATTTTAGAGACATATCTGTTGTTTTTCTATCAGAATCAGAGCCGTAATTTGTTGTGCGCTCTGTTTAAAGTATGTGTTGCTCGCTCGGTGAGGTGTGAGCTTCAAGGGAACAGTGGTCTACTCTCCGTCCCCATACAAGGTGAATGAATCTTACCACTGAAATAGCACTGATCAAGGGTTTTCCTCTTCCATTGGAACAGCTTACCTATGGCAAGGCACATGTTCGCACAACAGCAGGGCGTGCATGTCGGAATGGGCGACTGGACAGATTCTGGCAAAAGGGGATACAGAGGGCTGCAGGCGGCACATGCTGTGGTGCAGCTAGTGGCATCAGTGTGACTAGGCCGATGCCCTAGCTGGCCCATAGGAATGCTCAAGAAACTGTAGATCCAGGCAGACAGCAACTGCTGAGAAGCCCAACATGGGCACGAGTGTGCTCCCCACAGTGTCACTGGGGATAGTAACCCAGCAGGTACCCCCAGGCACAGAACAATTTGGCAGGCGGTGCTTGGGGTATGCGTGGACAGATATGCAGGCACCCCTACCCCAGAACCTGCACCATAGGCATCCGCCTCCCCACCCCCGCACACTGCAATGGCCTGAGACTGTGCACCACCAGCACCAGGCATGTCAGCATAGTGTCAGAGGGGTACTGTTGGTGGAGTGGCATTGGCAGCCTGCCCACAGCAGTCGCAGGCGCCAGTCGCTGTGTAGGTGGTGTGCCGCCCCACTGCACAGACAGGCCCTGTCCATGTACAGTCCAATGGCCAACCCCAGGGAATGCACCAATATCTGTGGGAGCAACGTTGGTGGCAGTGCACCACAGACAGTGTGTCCAAGAGTAGAAAGGCACAGGTTCAAAATCCACCGCTGTGGCTCCTGCCAACCGCAGTCCCCCTTATTTTACACATGAAGCAAAACATGGTAGTAACGACTGAACCTGTATTACTACTGAGAACAGAAACATGCCTCACATGCATATTAATTGTTTACCCCATAAGAGCACAAACACCATAAACATGTGCAGTACCTAGGGCAAGAGTCCCCCCAAGGCAGTCCTGGAGTGCCCAAGCACCCATTCAGGTTCTATGCCTGTTTTCCAATACATATGTTCCCCTGTGCTTGCCATCTTCCATGCACCGCCCCCATGGTATGCAGATGTATCTCATGCATATTCATTGAGGGACAGCATGAAAACCCAAACAGTGTTTTTGGCACACCAGGACTGGAGTTGGGAACCTCTGCCTGAAGCAGCAGCCAACATGGGCAGACACACCCGCTACCCACAGGCTCCATTCGCCATGGCCCCTGGAGAGGCAGGACATTGGGCCCTGCATGCATCTTCTCCCAATACTAAGCACCTGCATTTATTTATTTAGCTGTATTTATATCCCACTTTTCACCGGGTCAAAGCGGTCAATTGGGAGATACATTAAACACGAGGGGATATGACACACATACGACTAATACTTACGAGGGAACATGGGCAATGGAGGGTTAAGGTGGCTTGCCCAAGACCACAAGGCAGTGTGCCTACAAGCAAGACTAGAAATCCCAGTCCCTCCGGCCTGAGATTGCTGTCCCCAGGTGGGACTTGAACCCCCGGCCCTGAAGTACCTTGCTCTTTCTAGAACCACTAGGCCAACTCCTCCACCTGCATAACCTTAGCAATGCCACCCTAAAGCCTGGAAATACGGTACAAAACAGCTTATCAAAAGGTTTCCTGTTGGATTACTTGCAGATAGCAATTCCTAAGTTAAGCACAATTTGCTGATTGGAGCTGCATCATAGCAACCTTTCTGATGTCTGTGGAGTGGGCTGTCAGGTCTGGTGTCCTGACAGGTGTTTGGCCACCCTGGGGAGTGCCCCCAACAGTATTGCGTACCTTATCCATGCCTGCACTGTGCCCAGGACTGGTGTCGTGGCCAGGGCTGCCAAACACCTCTAAAGCAGCACAATACTGGCATAGGTGTGTGAGTGTGGTGTCTGTCTATTCCAGTGTGTGGTGACTGCAAACACCCTCTACAGCCCACACTGCCAGCACTGTTGCCAGTATCGGCCTGCCAATGTGCATAATGAGGAGTAAGGTACCATGGGTATAGCCCTGACAGGTTGGCCTGGGCAGATGCATCTGCACAGGGCATAGGGCAATGGCTGGGACATTGTAGTGCCTGCCACCCACCTGCACAGACAGGGTGGCCCACAGCATTTCCTGCTGGGAGATCACTCTCACCATGACTGAGCAGTGACCATGGCATGGCTAGGTTCCCCCATAGTGCTATATAGTATTTTTCTTGTGTGATATCTATGGGTTCCCTTTTGGGGCCCAATCACTGACTTATCTGCTTGGTGTGTATGCTGGCAGCCCAGTTCTGGGTGCACGCATCTTCTCCAGGAACATGCACTAACGGACTAGCTTGCAGACTGTCTGCAGCTAGTATGTGTCTTGCTGGAACACCTTGCAGGGTGCAGCGGCTGGAGGCCTGCTGCTGGTGAATGTCAGATAGTGGTGTGGGGGCAGCTTGGCATTTCCAGGCCTACTGTCTGTCTGCTATTGCTTTATGGGTGGGTACAGATCTGTATTACCTGCCCTGTAGGGTGTCTGTTCCCCCAACAGGACCGGGGTGGATGGTCCCCTCTACTGCCAACATGCAGGGAGGTAGAATGTGGATCTGTTGGTGGGAGCCCCTGTTTCCCACCCTCAGCCCCCGGGGGTGGGATGGGTGGTGGTACATAATCCGCCTATGGGTCCATAAGGGCTACACCTGACTGGGAAATACAGATGTATCCAAGGTGTGTCTGCAGGAACTAACTATCTCACACACTAGCACTGCTGGGGACCTGGTGCTGGGTGCCCCACCTCACCCTCAGAGTGAGCACAGTACCCGCACACTGTGACGGTGTGTAGCTACTCTGTAGCAGTAACACACACACGGTCAGTACCCCCTACCAGGCCTAGGTGCTGTGGGGGTGCATACCCCATCTTCAGATCATCTGTAGACTGCTGCTTTGCATGTGCACTGCATCATGGGTGCGAGAGGACTAACCCTACCCTGGTAACCGCAGCACAGTCTGCAGAAGTTATTTGGTAGCCAGACAGACATCTCTTTACAGTTATAGCGCTGTAGCCCACTGGTGACTGCACTGCCTGTGGAGCCAGAGGTTGGTGGTTCGAATCCACAGTGGGTTTCTTTACCTTTATTTACATTCCCCCATATACCACGCTATTCTGCACCATTGTGGTTTACAGTGCACAAACTGGACATACATTGCACAGGGCTTATAACTTGGAGATAAGTACTTTACAGGGTACACTGGGGGGCTGTCTGGGGCAGTTTATTTATGTGTAATGTCAAGTAGTACAGCCCAGTAGAAACACCCTCACAGTGCTGTAGCCTTTCGGTGACCTCATTAGGGTCGCCCCGTTCAGTACCCTCTAAGGCTCCCTATGGGCAGCATTATAGGGTTCCTTGGCGGACAGTGCACGTTATGCTATGCCCTCTGGAGTGCCTTCTGTGGCACTTTGAGGGTGTGTTTGCTGGCAGGCACCAATTGAAATAAAGATAAAATGCCTCCTACAGCAATCTTACCCATAAAAGGTAATGCCTCAGCCAGCCTTATTCATTGGGCACAGTGGGGGGATTGAACCCTGGGCCCTGCACCATCAGTCATTGCCTTAACCATTATGCTACACTGCTGTTGCTGTTTGTATGTCAGCACACTTACTTCAGCTTACCACACGTTCACATGTGCAGTGCTGCCATCAGAGTGACCTTGCCGTGCCTCGTAGGGCACCCTATATGGCGCCCTATAGGCCACCCTTTCAGCAACATTGTAGGGTGCCTTGGCAGACAGTGCACTTAAAAATGTGCCCTATGGGGTAACGTTATGGGGCGCCTTATGTTACAGCGCTTTGGAAGGTGCGTTTGCTAGCAGCATAATTAACATCAAAATAAAATGCCTCAGAATGCATCTTGCCACTAAAAGGTAATGCCTCAGCCAGCCTTATTCATTGGGCACAGTGGGGGATTGAACCCATGGCCCCTGCACCATCAGTCAGTGTCTTAACCATTGTACTGTGGCTCGCGTTCCTTTGTTTGCACATCAGCACGCCTGCTTATCCTTCCCACGCGCTAATGTGCACGGCACACATTAGCACGCCACGCACAATCAGCGAACGATTTATCCCGGTTTTTTGGCTCTTTAAAGACTGAAACACCCACTCCTTATATGGCATCCTGCACACTAACGTGGCACGCACCTAACGGGGTTTTAGCAAACATACCCCTAAGTTTACTTAGGGGCTTGTTTACAAAGCCGCGGTAGTGGTTCCGCGATCGCGATCGCAGCCGCGGCCCCATTGAAATCAATGGGTGCCGCGGCTCCGATTACGATCGCAAATCGCTACCGCGGCTTTGTAAACAAGCCCTTAGTATTTTTAACTTTTGATCTTTATAGAGCATTTGACTAAGTAACCCCCTGAAGAAACTCGAAGGGAGTGAAATGCACAGAAGGCACCACGGAGAAATGTTGGGGAATGCCTTAAGATAAGCATGTTCAAAAAAGTTTATCTTTTAATTCACGTTTTTGAAGCGATGGGAAGGTCATTGATGCAGAAAGGCATTTATGTAGACACGATTAATATCTACAAATGAGACCGATATTTCTGAGACCTCCAACGTGTTAAATTAGTTGTATTCAGTTGGGAACACAGAAGTATTTTTGGTAGAACTAGTGGATTAAAAAACTGAAAAGAAGTATTGCTAAAAACATTGAACACACAAACTAACTAGTGTTCGACTTGAGTGAATTACCCTTAGTTATTTTTTTTTTTTTTTTTAATTTAAATTTTTATTAGCCTTTATAACAGTTACATTTGCATGTGAACAACAGCTCCAAGGCATCAAGGGTTCCGCTAACAACACAAGAGAAAACCCTTCAACTGACACACAATACCTATTACATAGATCCCGTCCCTAGCACCCCCTCCAGCCAGTCGCCCCCTCCTCCCCTACCCAAATGCCCTGGCTCGAGCTATGTAACACCAAATGGGAAAGCCAAACAGCGTACCGCCCATGTGGCTTTCTCAATAATCAACATACACAAGTCATTTCTCCCCCTATATACAATCCCCCCACCTCCTCCCTACTTCCACCCCTCTTCACTCAGCCATCTCCAAACCCCTGTCCACCGCTTCTCCATTTGCTCCCCTCTCCCTCCCCTCTCCCCGGTCAGTTTATACATGGCATAGAGATGCGACACCCTGCGTGCAAAACTCGCTATGGAGGGTAGAACTGGTCTATTTCAATAACCATGCAATTTCGCACCTAGCCGCTGTGTGACACAATACCAAATAATTTTCCAATCCCCCTCCCATTTCCCATCTGGTCTATGCAGGAGACACATCTCAGGTCCAAGCTCAAGGCTCGCCCCCATCATTTTATTAATGTTTTCCCCTATGCGGTGCCAGTACTCTCCCACTACCAGGCACGTCCACCACATATGCAGCCAGGAGCCACGCTCCCCACACTTTCGCCAGCAGTAATCCGTTTGCACACACCCCCGCTTTGCACAACCGCTCTGGTGTGAGATACCAGCGACTCAACACCTTAAACCCATTCTCTCGCAGTGACGTGGCAATGGAGAATCGTGCTATGCCTAATGCCACAGCCTCCCACTCCTCCACCCCCCACGTTACCCCTAAATCCTTTTCCCACGCTTCCATGTATTTCAACTTACCTTTCCCCCGTGCTATCAACCCTCTATAAATCCGGGACAGCATCCCCTGTCGTCCCAGGGATCCCAGGCAGGCTCCTTCAAACCATTCACCTCCCCCCCATCCCCCTTGCGCCCGTCCCGTTGTACTCACGACCGAGCAAAGCTGCCGATACGCGAACCTATCCACCTCCCCCAGATGATAGAGGTCCCGGACCCCCTCAAAGCCTCGACAGTGTCTTCCTACCACAATCTGGGACACCTGGGACAATCCTAACGCCGCCCATTTACGGAGCACTATGGCTCCCGGTCCCCCGCTCTCCGCACAGCAAGCTTGTTAGTGACATGGTAACCGACCATCGTTTGTCGCCCACCAACCGCTTCCTGTACTGCTGCCACACTTGCAGGGTATGCCCCACAATGGGGTTCCTCCCCTTCTCTCCTCTCCCCTCCCATACTATCCGTTCAAGTTCACCTGGCCTGTATTCGGCCAGCTCCAGCTGTACCCACTGCGTCTGGGGTTCCTGCAGCCACGCGTATACTGCTCTCAATTGTGCTGCCGCATAATATAGTCGGAAATTGGGAACCCCCATCCCTCCTTCCCGCACCGATACTTGCAGCGTCCGTGCCACCACCCGTGGGCGCCTCACCCCCCAGATAAATCGCTCGAACCTGTTGCTGGATCTTCCTCAACACTTTCGGCGGGATCGGGACCGGCAAAGCTTGAAACAGAAACAGGAACTGGGGAGAAGCATCATCTCAAAACCGTCGCTATTCGCCCAAACCACGAGTAATACCCCCTGCTCCAGCCCTGTAACCTCTCCTCCACCTGCCCCACCAATTTTTTGTAGTTTAGATCATACAACTCCTCCAAGGTTCTGCCGAGGTGTACCCCTAGGTAGCGGATCGATGTCTTTGCCCATTTAAATGGGAAATTCTGTTGCCAGTCACGCTGTTCCTCCCTCTCCCCCCCTATACTCAAAATCCGGAAGCCCGCCCTCTCGCCGTAGTCTTGGATCTCTCTCATCACTGCCCTCAGAGATTCGCTAGGATTCGTGAGTGTCAGAAGTATATCATCTGCAAAGAGGGACGCTCTACACTCCTGGCGTCCCACCCTAACCCCCGTGATATCGGAGCTGCTTCGCAACTTTGCTGCCAACGGCTCTAAGGAGAGCACAAAAAGTAGGGGGGACAGTGGACATCCCTGCCGCGTCCCTCTTTCTAGGGGGAAGAACCCAGAGTACCCCCCATTCACTCGAACACATGCCCTCGGCCTAGCATAAAGAGCCCTTATCCACTGCATGAACCCAGGTCCAAACCCCTGGGCCTCCAACACTGAATACAGGAAATCCCAAGACACCTGATCAAAGGCCTTCTCTGCATCCAGTGATACCAACAAGGCCCCTGTCCCGCGCCGCTGCGTCGACCACATCACATTTAACACTTTGCGGATATGATCCGCCACTTGCCGGCCCGGTACAAATCCAGCCTGGTCCTCATGCACCAGTTTACCTAAACACTCCATTGAGTCGCGTCGCTAGTACTTTCGCCAGCAATTTCGCATCTAGATTCAGTAACGAGATAGGGCGGTAGGACGCACACTCCTGCGGGTCTTTCCCCTCTTTGTGGATAAGCGTAATGCCTGCCAACCCATTGTTTCAGGCAGGGACTCCCCCCGCCCCGGCCCATTAAATACCCTAGTCAACGGGATCAACAGGAGGCTTCCAAAGCGTTTGTAAAACTTTGCCGTCAGTCCATCGAGCCCTGGGGCCTTACCATTTTTCAATCCCTTGATGGCCTGGTTGACTTCTTCAGCTTGTATTTCCCTATCTAACCCCTCTTGATCGTCTCCCGTCAGAGTCGGAAGCCCTGCTTCCCTCACATATTCCCGAATGTCCTCCCCCGACCTTGCGGCCCGGGCTGCATACAAGTTGCTATAGAAGGACACAAATTCCTCCCTTATTCGCGGAGGCCTCTCGCACCAACCCCCCCTGTACTCCTGATCTGTGTAATCCTATTCCACTCCCTCCGCTTCTTCAGTTGTCTCGCGAGGGAATTTCCCAGCTTTGTTCCCCCCTTCAAAGAACCTCTGTTTTAACAGCTGCAGGCGGAATTGTATCTTCTCCGCTTCAAGAGCATTCACTTGGGCCCGCAGTGCCAGCACCTCTCCCCGTACCTGTCCCAGTTCTGTCCTGTCCGTCTCTTTCCTCCAACTCCCGCAATTGCCGGCGGAGCTGGTCCTCCCTCTCCGCCCGCTCCCGTTTTAGACGGGCTCCCCACTTAATTAGAACTCCCCTAACTACAGCCTTGAAGGCATCCCAGACTGTTCCATCCATAACCTCCCCACCGCCATTTTGATCAAAGTACTCCGGGATTAGACTTTCAATCTCCCGCACCACCCTCTCGTCCTCAAGGAGCCCCTCATTCAACTTCCAGAACTGACGGCCCCTATCTTCCCCTTCCACCCGCACCCGTACCACCACCGGGGCATGGTCGGACCAAGTAATGGGTTCCATCTCGCCCCCCAGGAGCCTCCCTGTTATCTCCTTCCCCACCCATATGGCATCCAACCGGGAGTAAGTGCCATGCGCTGCGGAGTAAAAGGAGAATTGCCTCCGCCCCAGGTTTAGGGTCCTCCATACATCTATCAGGCCATTCTCCCTCACAAAGCTATGGTAATGTTTCCTATCCGTGCCTCTCCCCTCCCTTCGCCCAGTCGTGTCTCTCCCTATCTCCCAGGCCACATTGAAATCCCCACCACAAATTAGGACCCCGTCCCCCATTGCCGCCACTTGCTCACTCAATGCATTCCAGAACTCAGTTTGCGGACCCGTAGGGGCATACACATTTACCACGCAAAACCACTCCCTCACTGATCTTTACCCTCAGCAAGAGATACCGCCCCCCCCTATCCCGGGATATCACCTGAACTTCCATGGGGGACTGCCTCCCTGAGGGAAAACCCCCACCCCGCCTTTCTTCTTCTCTATAAGATTAGAGGCGAACACACGATGCTTGTATCCCCGGGGTTGCACCAATGCCTCATGCTGCCTCAGTAGATGTGTCTCCTGCAGCAACACTATATCCGCTTTGTGTCTTGTTAACCTCCTTATATATTTCTGTCTTTTCAATGGGCGAATTTAATCCTTTCACATTTAAAGTAAGAATTTTTAACTCCCTTCCATCCTCCAGTTCCACGCCTCGCCCCCCTAAGTCCCTCCGCCCCCACCTCCCACCCTGACCCCCTCCTCCCCCATCCTCCCCCCCCCCCTACCCCCCTCTCTCCGCCCCCACCCCCCTCCCACTGCTCCCTCCCCTCCTCCCTCTCCCCCCCTCATAACTCTCCTCTGCGGAGATGCAACTTCCATTTCGGTGACCTTCTCCCCCTCCCCACCTACCCACCTCTACCGCCCCCCAGCCCCCCCAGCTCACCAGCCCAACCCCCCTCACCACTATCCCTCTCCCCTCTAAACCCCCGCCTCTCTCCACCCTCCGTGGACCTTCTCCCTCTCAGCCTAATCCCCGCCTCGTCCCCCCTCCCTCTCCCCTTGGCCTACTACCCATCTCTCCTTCCCCCCCCCACCCACAACTCATCTTATGCAAAAATACCAGTCCTTTATAAAGGTGCTTCATCTCAGCCAGTCTCTTGTTCTATGGCCCGACTCTGGTGCGCGTCCTTGGTGGTCCTTGCCAATCTCCGTCCACTTGCCCTCTGCCATTTCAGCTGTGCCGCTCCTCCGGTCCTGGATTCCGTTCTCGGCGGAGTGGAGGAGCCTCCAGCCTGCTCCGGTAGTTGCTCGGCTCCGAGCTCTCTCAGCGCTCTCCATGCCTCCTCACTGGATCTCACCGTCCTCGATCGTCCTTTCACCGTAATAAAGAGTCCAAAGGGGAAGAGCCACTTGTAGCGCAGGTCAGCGCGTCTGAGATAGGCTGTGACTTCTCTAATCTCCCTCCGTCTTTGTAGCGTGCCCTGGGACAGGTCTTGGTACAGCTCCACTGTATGTCCCTCCCAGCGGAAGCTTTTCAGTTTGCGGCTAGCTCCCAGCAGGAGTTCCTTACTCTTAAAGGAACGCAGGCAGACCACAATGTCTCTCGGCCTATTATCTCGGATGGGCCCCAGTCCCCTGTGCGCCCTTTCTATTTCGGGACGGGCCTCCTCTGCAGGTCTCCCTGGGCCAACTGCTACTAGTAGGTCCCGGAAGATCCGCTGGACTACTTCCTCACAGGTCTTATAATTGCGGTTCCTCCGGTACCCTCTCACACCCGGAGGTTGCATCTGCGTGATCGGTCATCCAGGTCCTCAGTTTTAGCTTTCAGGATCTCCTGCGCCCTCTGAAGCTCTTCCCAGCTGCTCTGGACCTGCGTCAGGGTCTCCTCTTGACTCTCCAACTTGGTCTCCACCTCTTCCATTCGTCCTCCCAGCTCCAGCAGGTCTTGGCGCATAGTCTGCATTACTTCTTTGATTTCATTTTTAACCCCACACATCTCCATCTTCAATTCCTCCTTTAACTCGAGGAGCCATTGTTTAATCTGTTCCGCAGCCGACAGGCCCTCCTCTCCTCCTTCGCTCCCCCCTGGGCTCTGTGGGGTCTCTGTCACAGGTTTCCCAGCTTTTTCCGCCTCCTTCCCTCCTTTGGTAGTTGCATAAGGGGATCGGAACTCAGCCAGCTTTTTTTTACCAGAGTCTCTTTTTGCTATTTTTTTCCATTGTGGGCTGGTCAGCCCCTCTCTCCCCGGTCTCCCCGGCCTGTGGATCAAGCACAGCGTCCACTCACTTCACTATAGCCTCTGCTGGGGACAGGTCTTGTATCTGGCAGTACTCTGCCTCTGCTTCCTCTCTTAGTGCAGTCGGGGTTTATGAGACTCACCACTGCTGGCTGCTCCTTTGTAGGCGATATTGTGGCACGGGTTTCTGCCTCAAACTTCTCCCAGCCACGTGCTAGGCCTTCCCGGCCCCCTCTGCCTCCGGGCGCAGCTTTCCGCTGATCTCCCTCGTCTGCAGCCACGTGGTCTGTGAAGTTCGGCGGCGCGGTTTTCCTGCCGCCGAGGAGCTCACTGCCTCTGCTCTCCAGCAAGCCTCGTTCGGCCCTGCGGACACTCTCCCAGCTGAGCCTACTCGGCGCAGCCACCGGCCAAGAAGCCCTCTGGTGCTCAGGCTGCAGCACCCGTTCAGCTCCCGCCTGTCTCGCCGCGCCTCCGCACTTGCTTGCTCCGCTGCCGCGGCTCGCCGGACTCCCCCTCTCACTCCACCGCACCTCGGACCGCCTCTCCGTTACCCGTAGGGGCTAAAATTGCATCTTTTATTGCGGGTTGGTGGCGGAGCTCCCCCGCTACGCCGCCATTCAAGTAGGTGACGTCACCGGAAGTCCACCCTTAGTTATTGACAGCGGTATTTAAACATGTCAATCATATCGCCTCTATCCCGCCTTTCCTCTAAGGTGTACATATTAAGATCCTTAATTCTGTCCTCATATGCTTCTAATGAAGACCACTAACCATTTTAGTAGCCACCCTCTGCACCGACTCCATCCTGTTCACATCCTTTTGAAGGTGCGGTCTCCAGAACTGCACACTATACTCCAAATGAAGTCGCACCAAAGACTTATACAGAGGCACTATCACCTCCTTTTTTCTGCTAGCCATTCCTCTCCATATGCACCCAAGCATCCTTCTAGCTTTTGCTGTTGCCTTTTATACCTGTTTAGCTACTTTTTTTTTTTTTTTCCAATTTAAAGTTCTTTATTCACACACATCATAAAAGAAAAACACCATACAGAGCAGTATCAAGTGGTCTGTATTACATATTCTTCCGTAAGCCCTATAATGTCCATTATCCCTCCTTGCAAAGGGGCGTAATCCTCCCTTCTTGGGGAGTGAAGAGAAAGAAAGAAAGAAATAGGGCAAAGAAAGGTCCGCATAGAAATAAGGCCACAAATAAAATAAGTTAAACTAAGTTAAACAAATAACATTGGCAACTGTTAATCCGTCCCGTGCGATTATCAGCTTTCTAAGCACAGATGAATTGTATTGCCTATATATTCTGTTCCATTATTACATATACATTCCTGACCACATCATAAAAATAACAATACAAGTTAATTGAAAATAGATCTTAAAATTAAAATTTAAAATTAAAATGAAAAATGAAAAATGAAAAATAAAATAAACTGAGTCAACAAAGGTTTAGAGCAGAAATTCATAGTTTGTGGTGTGTGATATTTAAAGGTGTGTGTTATCAGCAAATCCAACAACATCTTATTCAACAGCTTATATAACTTATATAACCCACCCCGGGGAGACACAACATGTAAACCCCAAATCTCTCCCGGTGCACAATCCTGACCCCCCCCCGGACGAAACAAGCCCACCACCACCCTCCCAACTGAGATGGACTCCCCCCCTTTTTGTGTGCCAGTGTTGCCATGCGTTGCCACTAGTCAACCCATACTCAAGTTGTCCCAGTGCAACCCCAGGCTGTGCGCACCCTGGCGTGCACCACCACTGATGTCCACAGCCGCTGTTCCTACATAGTGCCCCTAGCATTCGACCACTGCGGGCAGCCCCAAATGCCTTGGTTGTGCCCCATGCCCCATGCCCCATCCCCCACCCCACCCCACCCCTCCCCTCCCCTCCCCTCCCCCCCCCCCTCCCCCTCCCCCCCCCCTCCCCTCCCCCCCCCCCCCCCTCCCCCACCCTCCCTCCCCCCCCCCCCTCTACCCCCCTCCCCCCTCTACTCCCCTTAACTCCTCACCCTCCTACCCCCAACCCCCCCAGGCCCATACTAACCCTCACCAACGTACCATCACCTCAGGAGTTAGCAACTCAAGTTGCCCCAAACTATCCCCCCCTCCCTCTCCCTCCCCCTCACTTCTTCATCCATACCTCCCACCCTGTCTCCCTCCAGTCCGCATAGTCCCGCCAAATCTCATCATGTTTGGCCTGCGTTCCCTGCGCACAGGCCCGCACTTTGCTAATCCCCCACAGAAACTCTAACCTGCCAATAATTTCCCTCATTCTCGGCGGTTCCGGGTTCTTCCAAGTTTGTAAAATTGCCAATCTGACCGCTAGCACGCAGTAAGTAATTCCGGAAAGCAGCAATCCCTCCCGTCCCTATCTCCTCCCCCTCCAGGAGCACCACCTGGGTTGGAACGAAGGCGATCCGTATCCCCGTAACCGCTCCACAATAATCCTCCACCGCCCTCCACAACTCCTGCAATTTGGGGCAGCTCCATATCATATGCAAGAGGTCACCCCACCCCCCACATCCCCTCCAGCAAGTGCCCGCTCTCTCCGGGAAAAGGCGGTGTAGCCTGGCTGGGGTCCAGAGCATCCTAAGCCTAACTTTGAGCGAATTCTCTAACAGCGCCGTACCCCATGCAAGCCGCCTTTCTCCCGCAAAGATACTCTTCCACCGGCCCGCCTCCCACTGACCCCCCCCAGTTCCCCTTCCCACTGCTCCTGCCACTTGGCCGTGCCCTCTTCCCGTGCATTCAGCAAGCGGTAAAGTTTAGACACCAGGCCCTTTTCTGATTCTTGTTGTTCCATCAGCATCTCAAACTCCGTTACCCCACCCTGTAGATCCCCCCCCGAACGCCCGGTTCTTGCAAGTAATACCACAGTTGCATGTACGCATAAAAGTCATTATCCCGCAGTCCAAACTCTCTTTGAAGCTCCGCATACGGCCGTATCCTCCCGGTCCTATCTATAACCTGCCCTACCCTCTCCAACCCTCTCTCCGCCCACACTTTAAAACTCCCCCCCCGCCGCCCCGGGGCAGGGGCCCCCATGTTTACGCAGGTACGCAGCTCGGGACAGTGTCTTCCCATTCAATAGATAGCCCTTCCATTTTTCCCATACTTGCAGCGTTAACCTCTTGTGCGGGTTCAACCCCTCCCGGCCCACTCCGCTCCTCTCCCCCCCCCCCAGACCGCTTCTTCCAGACACTCCTTCCCTTCTTTCTCCATATATACCCATTGTGGGGTTTCTCCCTCTCTCTCCACACAAAGAGCGCCCGAAGTTGTGCTGCCTCATAATACTTTGCCAGGTTAGGAACTCCCAGCCCCCCTGCCTCCTGGGGTCGGAACATGGTGAGCTTATTCACCCTGCCCCGCTTCTCCTCCCAAATAAACCTCATGATCAGAGCCTGCAACTCCTTAAGACCTTTTCTCGGCACTTTATACGTAAGGCCATAAACACAAATAGGATCCTTGGTAGCACATTCATTTTAATGGTTGCTATGCGCCCCAACCAGGACAAGTGTAGTCCCTTCCATCTCCCTAAATCCTTCCGAATTGCCGCTATCAGGGGTTTGTAATTCCAAACCGGCACTTGGGCCCCATGTATTACCCAGCTGAATCCCCAGGTATCGAAAGTGTCCCTGCACCCATTTGAAGGGAAACTCGGCCTGCAACCACTCCTCCACCCCTCTATCCAGATTAAACCCCAGAATTTCTGTCTTGTCCAGGTTCAACTTATAGCCCGATACTGCACTGTACCGCCCTACGGCCCGCAGCAAATTGGGAAGGCTAACCAAAGGTTGTTCTAAAGTGTAAATAACATCGTCAGCAAAGAGTGCGACCTTACTTAACTGTCCCTTTACTTCGATGCCACAGATATCCCCCTGTCACCGGATAAAGTCCGCCAATGGTTCTATAACCAGGGCAAACAGCAGAGGCGACAAAGGGCACCCCTGCCTGGTACCCCTACCCAATCGAAAGCTCTCGGAATACCCCCCATTTACCTTTATCCTTGCCCTAGGGCATGCATAGAACGCTTTTATCCATCTTAGGAACGATGGACCCACTCCAACTTTTTCTAGTACCTGAAACATAAATCCCCATTCCACCCTGTCGAATGCCTTTTCAGCATCGACCGTCAAAAATACTGCTTCCCTCCCCGTCGCCTGCAGAGACCACATGACATTCAACAGCTTCCGAATGTTGTCTCCTCCCTGTCTCCCAGAGATGAACCCCGTCTGGTCTTTATGCACTAGCTTCTGCATCACCGTCTGTAGCCTTCGCGCCAGTATCTTGGCCAACACCTTAGCATCCAAGTTAATGAGCGAGATGGGCCGGTAAGCTCCACAGACCGTGTGGTCCTTCCCTGCCTTAGGTATAACTGTTATTCCCGCTTCCGCCATAGAGGGCGGGAGCCCCTCCCCCATCAGCACTCCATGATAAACCTCCATTAACAGCCCCCCTACCTCATCTTGCATTATCTTATAAAATTTTGCTGTATATCCATCTAGTCCGGGCGCTTTCTCTTCCTTAAGAGACTTCACCGCGCTTTTCACCTTCTCATACGTCACCTGACGCCCCAGTTCAGCTGCCTCCTCTTCCATAAGCCTGCCCAGGTCACATTGAGCCAAGAACTCCTCTCCCTTCTTCTCAGCCCCCGTCACCTCACTGCTGTACAGTTTGTCATAGTATGCTGCAAAGGCCTTCCTAATTTCCTCCCCCTTATGCACCATTTCCCCTTTTTGGTTGCGCACCCCCCCTACTATAGATCGTTGTTGCCGTGCTCTCAAGCGGCAGGCTAATCTCCTTCCTGCTCTGTTCCCTCCCTCGTACCACCCCTGCTTTAACTTGGTCAGGTTGTAGGCTATCTCAGCCGCCCTAAGCTGGCCAAGTTCACCTCTCACCCTGAGCAGTTCCTGCAGAATCCGTGTGTCCCCCCCCTGTTGGTGCTGCCTTTCTAAACTCTCCACCTTCTCCAAAAGCTGGTCTTCCACCTCTCTCCTTCGTCTCTTTTCCTGGGCTGCTATACTGATTAGGTGGCCCCTCACCACAGCTTTGAGCCCATCCCACACCATTCCTGTGGCCACCTCCCCATTCCAGTTGAGCTGCAAATAATCCCGTATCGCCTCTTTGACTCTGGCCACATATGTTTGCTCATTCAACAGGGAATCATTCAGCCTCCAGAAACTCACCCCGATGTCTCTTACCCCCAAATCCAGCACCATATGCACCGGAGCATGATCCGACCAGGTGATATTGCCAATTTCCACCGCTTGTACCTTAGCCCCCCAACTCCCACTTACCCACAGCATATCAAGTCTACTATAGATATCATGTACTGCCGAGTAGAAAGTATACCCCCTTTCCCCAGGGTGTCGCATCCTCCACACATCAAGCAAACCCAGTCGCTCCTTTAGGGTTGCTAAGCGCCTCCTCTCCGTCCCCCCCTCTCTCTACCTTCCCCTCCACTGTGATCCACTCTAGGTTCATTGTGAGATTGAAATCCCCTCCTATAATCACCGGTATCGCCCCCACCCCTCCAATTCACTCAGGAGCCTATCATAAAATCTCTCCTTTAAGGCATTTGGGCCATAAATACTAACAACCCACACTTCCTCCCCACGTACCCTTATTTTAACAGCTACCCACCGCCCCTCTCGATCCCTTCTTTCCTCCACCACCGCTCCTGCATACTTTTCCCCTATCAAAATCCCCACCCCTCCTTTCCGCGGAGCTTCCCTTTGGCCTGCCAATAGGATTCTCGGGAAATGCCTAGTCCTTAACAACCCTTCTTGACCCACTTTCAAATGTGTCTCCTGAATGCACACCAGATCTGCCCCCAACCGTATACCCTCCCTCTCCAGCAGGCGCCTCTTGTGCCATGTCGCAATCCCTTGGTGTTTACTGTAACCACTACCAGCTGCTCCCTACCCCAATTTCGTTGCCCTTCAGACCCCCCATCCACTCCCCTCTCCCCCCTCGCCCTCTCACCCCTCCTCCCCAACCCCTCTGCCTCGTCTGCGACCAGGCTGACCCGGAGTAGTGACTCACCTGCTTCTCCCCAACCCCCTGTACATCCCCTCCCCGCCCCACCCCCTCCCCCTCCTCACTCCACCCACCAGTCCACTTGCCCCCTTCCCCCCGCCAGCCTACCAAGTGCCAATCCCCCTCTTTCATCCTCCCTCCTCCCCCCTCTCACAACCGCACCCCCATGCAATGATCTTACCACATCCCTAACTCACTTTCACTCTATGACATTGTGCAATCACATTCTCAGTGTCTATATTGTCCATCATCTCTTCGCCCCTCTCCGCTGTGATCTCCGATGGTCTCCATCCGTGCCCTTGGGTCGGTCACGCATCACTGCTCCTTGCTTGAGGGTTCTAGCTTGATCAAGCGCTGCCTCCTGCCACTCCGTTCTAGCTGCTGCCCGCCGTTCCTTCCATGCCTGCTTCTTTCAGCGCTGGCCCACGCTGCCTCCAGCGTATGGATTCTCCAGGTTCTGTCCCCTTTTGTAAAGGCCAGGCCAAAGGGGTACAGCCATCTGTAGCGCACCTCCTCCTTTCGGAGTGTTTTTGTTATGGGGGCTAGTTCCCTCCTCCTCTGCAAAGTTCCCAAGGAGAGGTCAGCAAATATAGAAACTGTGTAGCCCTGCCACTGGAAATTGCTCAGCCCCCTCATTTTGGTAGCTATTTTTTCCTTAGTTTTGTAGTCCTTGAGACAAATAACTATGTCCCTGGGCTGGTTATTGCGGGCGGCTCCCAGCGCTCTGTGAGCCCTGTCCAGCAGGATCCCGCCACTCGGGGGCTCCTCCCCACCTTGCCGTAGGGCCTCCAGGCAGACAGACTCAGCCACCTTAGCACAGTCTCTGAACTCCACTGCCTCTGGAACACCTTTAATACGCAAATTATTCCTCCTAGAGCGATTCTCTAGGTCCTCCAACTTTAGCTGGATCTCCTCCTTCCACCTCTCCTCGCTTTGGCGCTGGTCCCTCCATTCCTCGTGCTGCTGCTCCAGCGCTTCCAGGCGATTTTCGTGGTCCCCCATCCTGGCTGTCACTTCTCTCACTTCCTCTTTGAGATTATTAAGGAGCCCTTCGAGCGCAGTCTTAGAGCCTTGTACCTCTGCCTTAAGCTCGTGGAACCACTGTCTCATCTCCTCTCGAGTCGCACCACCCCCGCCGCGAACATCAAGAGTCACCTCCTCTCTCTCCACAGCCTGCTCGTTCTCCGCGGCCTGCTCACACCGCATGGCCTCCGTCCCGGCCAGCTTGGTTTCCCCCGCCGACGAGGCCGCTCCGGCGAAAGCAAACCCTCTCAAGTCCGCGGTTTTTTTTTCGGGTGGTCATACTGCTCACTGCCTCCTCCGTCGTTCCCACCGCTGTTTCCACCTCTCGCCAACAATTAGGGGCGCTTAAAACTCCTTTTTTGTCGGGGTCAGGCTGGAGCTAGACACTCACACAGCCATGCAAAGCCGGTGGGTGACGTCACTTCCTCCCCTGTTTAGCTACTTTAAGATCATCAGACACAACCATGCCTAGGTCCCGCTCTTCTATAGTGGACAAAAGTACTTCACTACCTATACTATATTGCTCCCTTAGATTGCTGCAGCCCAAATGCATGACCTTACATTTTTTAACATTAAATCCCAGCTGCCAAATTCTAGACCATTCTTCAAGCTTAGCTAGATCCCTCCTCATGTTATCTACACCTTCCTGGGTGTCTACTCTATTGCAGGTTTTGGTATCATCCGCAAAGAGGCAAACCTTACCTGACAGCCCTTCCGCTATATCACTAACAAAGATGTTAAGAATCGGACCAAGGACAGATCCCTGGAGCACACCACTGGGTAACATTCTTCTCCTCAGAGTGAGCTCCATTTACCTGTACTCTTTGTCGCCTCCAACCCAAACAATTTCTAACCTAAGCAGTAACTTTAGGGTTCCTCCCTAGGGTGCTCAGTTTGTTTTATAAGTCACCTGTGTGAGGAACAGTGTCAGAGGCTTTACAGAAATCCAAATACACGACATCTAGGGCTCTCCCTCGGTCCAACTCCCTGGTCACCTAGTCAAAGAAATCAATCAGATTTGTCTGACAAGACCTGCCTCTGGTGAAATCCATGCTGCCTCGGATCCTGTAATCCACTGGACTCAAGAAAACCTCACTATTTTCTCTTTCAGCAGCGTTTCCAATAATTTACTCACTACCAAAGATAAACTAACCGGCCTGTAGTTTTCAACCACATCCTTATTTCTGCTTTTGTGTAAAGGCACCACATGATCCTCTCTCCAGTCCTTTGGCACCATACCCGACTCCAACGACGCATAGAAAAGGTCATTTCAGTGGAGCTGCTAGAATGTCCCCAAGTTCCCTCAGTATTCTAGGGGTGTATCCCATCTGGTCCCATCGCTTTGTCTACTTTAAGTTGAGCTAGTTTTCACGAACACCGTCTTCTGAAAATTGTTCACGATGTACCTCGCTTCTGTTCCTGTTTGTGGGTGTTTTATGAGGTCCTGCTCATGGTTCTTCATCTGTGAACACAGAACAGAAATATTTGTTAAGCAATTCCGCTTTATCCTTATCAGCTTCTACATATTCCTCCCCTGACAATACTCATGTAATTTCAGTTTGTTCAATGTAAACTGCACTGATGCAGAATAGCGTGGTATATAAGAGAATGTAAATAAAATAAATAAATACATAAATACAACTTTTGCCCCTCCTCTTCTCACTCACATATCTGAAAAATGTCTTATCCCCCCATTTTATTGCATTGGCTATTTCCTCCTCTTTTTGAATCTTTGCCTTCCTGACTACTTTGCTAGCTTCTCTAACTTTTTCCAAATATAGATGTCTGTCTTCCTTTCTCTGTGATCTCTTGTATTTCATGAAGGCCTTCCTCTTTTTCTTCACTTTTTCAGCTACTTCTTTCGAAAGCCACAGCGGTCTCCTTTTCCTTCAGAGCAAGCAAAGGCCACTTCAAAAAATTAACGTTTACGATTCTTTCTATACGACTTCAGAGCAGTATCCTGACATTATATAAAGAGGAATATAATTCCACAATGTAGAAAACACGAAAAACAAAAAGTATGACAAATGAGTAGAGTCTGGTCTCGGCATGGCTATTAGCAGTTACCACAAGTCAGTTGTGAGCTTGAGAACAGGAATGATCGCTTAGCCATCTAAGGAATAAGCAAATCTGAAAGGTAGTGGAAATCCAGAACAGAAAGCTTTGTGGCTTAAAAAAACATATCTTTAAACTTTACGGTTTGCATAAATTTTGAAATAAAGAAGTAACTCTTTGGATGATAAAATGCGCATTTATTATACAAATTGCGTAACTGAGGGACTCAACAGACATACAGGGATTCTAGTATTGATCAGGCACATCTTTTATAAGCCAAAAAGAAGAAGTACAAATGCCAAAAAAGCAGAACTAAAAGGGACCAGGAGCAGGTGTTTCATCCTGATAGTCTCTCAAGTCTACCCAGAAATATATTTTTAGTAACTATGTTCCTATCTTTCTGGCCAGCAACATCTCTATTCTCATTCCCATAGGCTAGTTCTTAGGGCTTATCCCCATGACCAAACAGTCGTGAACTCTTAGCCCCTGTCTCATGTCCTGTGTTCCTTGTTCTTGTCCTCTGCAGGACCCTTCTTGGTCTAGCAGACATACTTATTTCTGCTCGTTTGCATCACCTTCAAACATTCCTATCAGAGATTCCACTACAAGCAAGGTAATACTGGGTGGCTTTTAAATACAATCTCCCTGCCTGAGAGCTCTTAAAGGATTTTTGGTCTACATATTTAAAAGCTAATTCTTTCTTTATATAGCATCAAGGGGTAGTCTTTGTGGTGGTAGGCAAAACTGAGTTTTTCGTTTCCCATTCTAGCTTTCCATTCACATCAAGTGTTAGATCCTAGATTCTATACATGAGAACTATACGGCAACTACTAACAGAACCCACATGTGAAGAAGCCATACTGGACTTGGTGCTTACCAATGGGCAAGGTGATGTCATAGTGGGAGATCATCTCGCATTGTGATCACCAGATGGGTGGTTCAGTATTAGGACTAGGGCTGATAAAATCCATTCAAAAGCAACGGTCTCAGACTTTAACAAAACTAAAGATGAGAGTCCTTAGGAAGAGGGGACAGCTGAGGGATGTAGAAAAGCAATGAGCAAAACTGAAAGGGGATATTTTAAGGCAACAACTCATTTTTGAGAGAATGGTAAAATGAATGTAACAAGGAAAAAGAAGGCCACTAATAGTTCTCAACAGAAAGTAGCTGAAAAAGTGAAGAAACAGAGGGAGGCCTTCATAAAATACTAGAGATCACAGAGAGGAAGACGAGCATCTAATTTGGAAAAACTTAGAGAAGCTGGCAAAATCGTCAGGAAAGCAAAAGATACAAAAAGAAGAGGAAATAGCCAATGCCATAAAATGGGTGAATACGATATTTTTGTTAGTGACAGGCGGAAGGACAAAAGTGGTATTATCAGATTCAAAGGTGAAGGGGAGGAGGAAGCTGATGCGTATAAAGTGGACTTGACTAATACATATTTCTGTTCTCCATTCACAGATGAAGGGCTAGGAGAGGAACCTCAGCAAACACCCACAAATAGGAACAGAAGTGATGGGGATCTTGAATGATTTTCAGAAGACTGTGTTTGTGACAAAAGTAGACAAAGTGATGAGACCGGATGGGATACATCCAAAAATACTGAAGGAACTTGGGGACATTCTAGTGACTCCACTGACTAAACTTCTCAATGTTCTTTAGAGTCAGGAGTAGTCCTAGAAGACTGGAGAAAGGCTCATGTGGTCCCAATACACAAAAGTGGAAGTAAGGAGGAGGTTGACATTTACAGGCAGGTTCATCTAACCTCTGTGGTGAATAACTTATTTGGAAACACTACTAAAAGAGAGAATAGTGAGGTTTCTGCCCAATGGATTACCGATCCGAGCCAGCATGGGTTTACCAAAGGCAAGTCTTGTCAGGCAAATCTGACTGATTTCTTTGACTAGGCAACCAGGGACTTGGACTGAGGGACAGCCGCAGTTGTGGTGTACTTAGATTTCAGTAAAGCCTTTGACATTGTTAAAACACAGGCAACTTCTAAAACAAACTGAGCACCCTAGGGATGGACCCTAAAGTGACTAACTGGGTTGGAAATTGGTTGAGTGGGAGGCAATGGTACAGGTAAATTGAGCCTCACTCTAAGGAGCAGGAAGTTACCAGTGGTGTGCTGCAGGGATCTGTCCTTGGTCAATTCTTTTTAACATCTTTGTTAGAGATATTGCAGAAGGCTGTTGGGTAAGGTTTGCCTTTTGCAGATGATACCAAAATCTGCAATAGAGTAGATAACATGAGACGTGATTTGACTAAGCTTGCAGAATTGTCGAGAATTTGACAGTTGAGATTTAATGCTAAAAAATTCAGGTCATGCATTTGGGCTGCAAAAATCCAAGAGAGTGGTTCAGTGTAGGGGGAGAGTACTTCTGTCCACAGAAGTGCAGGACCTGGGCGTGATTGTTTCTGATGATCTGTAAAATGGCTAAACAGGTCGAAAAGGAACCAACGAAAGCCTGAAGGATAGGTATAGGCATGTTTGGGGTATAGATTAGGTGCACTGCGGGCACAGTCACAAAGTAACAATGCAGGCTATAAGATCCACATGCTGACTTCAGCTGTGTACATTTAAACCGGTCCAAATACTTAACTGGATAGGATTGAACGGACCTCTGATAGTATCTGGAGTAACATATCTACTTTCTAGCCTCAACATGTCACACAATGAGATGGGAAATTCGCTCTCACTTGCAGGTCTGTTGTTATGGAGGGACTTTTCTATGCTGGCTGTAAACTATTTTCTGTGTATTCCCACTATCCTGTGCAAAAATTAATAATATAAGGAGCCTATATTCAGCCAGGGCGGTCAGCATTTTTTAAAAAATATCACCTGCCCAGATATTTATTGCTAGTAGCTGATAGTGACCGACATCATTAAATGGACAGTGGTGAAAATCAGCCCATTATCCAGAGAGCAAACTGCATAAAGTTAAGAACCTGCCTGTCTTCTGACCTCACTATCCGCTTACATGGTAACATTGGTAAAGAGAAATCCCACCCCACCATGGGCTTTTTCCTCCTGGCTACATGTTCAGGACGACTACACGAGAATCCTTATTTTTCTGCTTCAGCCACTGAGGGGAATGTCACATATTCCTCATTTAGTCATAGTTCCCATGACAACTGGATTGCTCATGTTTGTATGTAGACCTTGCCCTCAGTTTCTCCTTCCTAACTCATCTTAGAAGCATAGAAGAATATATGAGCAGAGACAGACCTTACATGCCTATGCCAATCTGTCCATTCAAAGCAACAGCCCAGATCTTGTCCCCTTTATCTTCTTTCTTATCCTTCTGTTCTTATAGATCTTTGGTTTGCCAGAGTCCTATGTGATTGCAGTGACTACCGTTGGAGATTCTATGTTAGGTGGGTTATTGGTGATGCATTTCTGAGAACATTTACAAGAGGCCTTGCAGTTTTCCAGGATCCCCTATGGGTTGGGGGGGATTTGGGGTGGAGCTACAGCAAAACGCAAGTGGGCACAGCCCTCTATGGAACTCTGGAGCAGTAGACGGACAGACTACACCCCTGTGACACTCTTGCAGGTGAATTTGCGTCAAGAACAGCTTTGACTCTCTGCTGAAATAATTGAAGATGCACTTCTTGAATTCTGATTCACATAACTACACAACTGACTGATTCAATGGAATGCACAGCTGAAGCTTCCTCCCATCTAAAATGAATACTGACCTTCTGATTTTGGGCTGATTCCACCAGAATACAAATTGTGAAGGTCCAATCAAAGACTCGGGTTTTTAATTTTCTCACGCTGCAGGAATCATGGACAATTTGCAAATAGTCCATTGTATCCTATGTAGAGTGGTCTTTTTGAAATTTCCCTCATTCTGAATATATTTACAAACTAAAGTTTAATAGTTCAAAAACGATGCTCTAATAGGCATTTTTTGTTTGAAATTCTGGTAGAGATAGAGTTTGAGAAGATTATGGCTTATTTATCAAACTCTTTGGGGTAGTGCTAGATGTCTACAAAGCCAGGGTGTTACGGTGGTCAAGTCTGAAGGTTTTGCCCCAGATGTTTATCTTCATCTGCAGGTGTGCACTGTGGATCATTATGGTGGTCTTTTCAGAGTTGATGATTAGACTGCAACATTTATTACACGCAGTACAGGTAAATGTTTCAGTCCGCTGTGGCTTCATTTGGTGCACTTTCGGCTGTGATGAATGAATGAAAGTTTTATTCCCCTCTCTTACACGATGAAATGTTTCAGTCTGCTGTGGGAACATTTGGTGTATCTTCAGCTGTGTTGAGCTAATGAAAGTTTTATTACCCTGCTAATACACATGACAGTTCTGCGCATCCACTATGGACCATTTGGTGCCTTTTCAGATGTGATGAAACTATTGACACTCTTATTACACTCAGTCCATGTGAAGGGTTTTCTTCCACTGTGGACCATTTGGTGGCCTTTTTCAGATTTGAACATATGATTGAAACTTTTAACACAACACCGTCGGTACATGTAAAAGGTTTCTTTCTTCTGCTGTGCATTATTTGGTGGCATTTTAAGATTCGAGGACTGATTGAAACTTTTATTACATTCAGTCGCATGTAAAAGGTTTCCCCGCCAGTGTGGACCATTTGGTGCGTTTTCAATTGTGATGACTGAATGCACGTTTTATTTACACTCAGTACATGTGAAAGGGTTTCTTGTCCGCTGTGGACCAGTTTTGGGTGCCTTTTAAAGAGCTGCATAGAACCGAATCTTTTTAACACATTCAGGACATGTAAAAGGTTTTTACTCCACTGTGGACCACTGAATGCTGTTTTCCGCTGTGCGAATAATTGAAACTTTTTCTACACTCAGTACCGTGAAAGGTTTCTGGGGTCTGTTAGAGATTTATCTTGGGGACATTTTTTTTCACACTGAGAACATACAGCTCTCTCTCCTGCTTCCGCCTTATACAATCAGACATGATATGTTATATCCAATGATTTTCCCACAGTTTGTAACACGGGAAGGATTTCTATTCCCTTCTCCTCTCGCCCTCTGTTGTGTTTTAGAGCCACTTGGTCCCTGTTGTATTTTTTGGAATAATCTCTCTCTTCCCTCCGGTGGCCTTGGGTACTTAGGGATATTAGTGAGCCTCCCTGTCATTCCTCCTCACCCTCAGTGACTCTTTCCGGCGAGTCCTTCCTGCAGGGTTGCTCTGCTCCTTCCTCCCAACTCCTGCCCGCAGCTGCTTTCCTCCTTGTGTTTTCTCCTCCTCGCTCGCCCTTGGAAATAGTCTTTGCCAGAACATTTCCGGATTGGCTTGATATTTGTTCCACTTCTGCAGGACTGTCTTACTAGACCTTGTTCTTTTCCTCTTCCTGTTCTATGTTTGGCCTCATTATCTGCCTGAAGATAAATAGAAGACATTAACCATTAATTCAGTGGATACAGAACCTACTATACTACTAAGGATTAAGGGTAGGGTGTGCCTCTCGAATCAGTGCAGACTCCTGGCACACATTTGCCTTGCCAGGTTTCGCGGAACAGGATTTTCTGGGCTCACCCAGTGACCAGTGGGTTGACTACTGGGGTTCTTAATCTTAACTTTTTTATAATAAAGGGTGAATACAGGACATCTCACATCACTGAGGAGTGCCTCTATCATAAATCTCAAAGCAGACAAAGCATATAAGCTCATTGACCTGGGCATAGCACTGGAAAGCTGGGTATGTGGGCTGAATTGGGATGCTTTAATGGAACTAGAGCATGCAACACAACTTAGTTATATCACGGGCAGATAAAGGAGGAGGCACCTATAATTCTACTAGGGCTCAATATCTGAAGTTGAAAGTCATTACATGCTTCCAAAATGTTAATGTGCCTATTGAGTAAAATCCTAAGGAGGATCTACTTAAGGAAATGGCATTAGAAGATCAAATTAGTATAGAACCTCTCTCAAAATTTCTTGGGTGCTTCTTGAAAATCGTAAGTTCTTAGAGTCATTTTATACAAGATTCATTGCATATTGGGGTGATGCGGGTGCAGCACAGCCCTGTGAAAGATAGAGAAAAAATAAGAGGGTTTTTTTCCATAAATGGGGGATGGGCTCACCTAAGCATAAGGTCACCAAAGAGAAAGTGAAACTAAAACACCACACTTTGCAGAGCTATCCTGAAGCCACACCCAGTCTCCTGAGCACGCTTCAGGGAGAGAGAGGGTGGGGCCGAGAAGGAAGCAGGCTATCATGCATTAAAAACTGTGGTCACTCAGGCGAGTGGGGGAGAGCAGGAAGAAAGCCACTATGAGAGGCAGAGAGTCAACGCAACGAGGGAGACGGACAGAAGGCAGAGGGAAAGCAAGAGAGTCCATAGAAGCCAGGAAGGAGACAGCAACGTGGCAGACGGCTGTGAGACATGGTTATTCTAAAGGTGACGCCACCATAACTGCCCAGGCAAGTGGCAGGGCCAGAGGGAAGAAAGGACCCCTTGGGGAAAGATTCAGAACTACATTTCCTGAATTGTTAGGGAAATCAGAATCATATATATATATATATGGTCCTTTCTAATAATAATGCTTCGTTTGAGTGTATATACAAGATGGCCTGCACAAGAGAAATTGGAATCTTATAGAAATCCGAATCCTATGTGGGGTGCCCTTTGGTACATTCGGGTGGGTTGGAAAAAGGAATTGTGCCTGTGTAAGCTGTTTTGTTCTAGGATGACTATGTCCTCTGACTCAAGGATGAACTTGTTTTTTGTATTAGTTACTGATAAAACTATAAGTGGGCCCACCCGAAGATGGTGGATGACGTATGACTATCTGTCCCTCGTGATAATGTTATACAGGTACTGACAATCCCTCCACCCTTTGGAATCAAACTTGCATACTGTTCTTCAGTGTGGTCTGTGTGTTTATTGCCCCTGGAGTCCGCGCCAGCCGGAGCATTACACCGAAGATGAGGGTTCGGTATTCCCCTGGCCTTGGAGTGACACCAACAACACGCAGATCCATGTACATTTGGTGTCAGAAGTGCCGATACTCCCGTGGCCAGTGATCCCTGTGGCTTTGGTAGCACGTTTAAATTAAAAACTGTTATTCTCACCTTTGGTTGGGAGGATCCCTGTGCTTTGGTAGCACGTTTAAAATTAAAACTGGAAAATTTGTAATTAAGACTTTCCTGTTCCCTGACGGGGAACTCGGTGGTGAAGCAGAATTTCTTTTCTTTCTCATCTGCATCTTGCTGTTGAAGGCTGTGTGTTTGTTTGTCTGGCCAGCCGTGTGTTTGTTGTGAATCAATTAGAGGAGGGGGGGGGTCCCCAAGGTTAGGGGACCACTCCCAGAATCCGCGTGTATTATGTTTTGCTATATGTTGTGATGTTTTAAAAACTGCTCTAAAAAACAGCCCTTCTACATAAATTGTGCAGTGGTAAGTTTACAGGATCGTTCTGCTGAATCAGTCTGTTAGCAAGCTTTACGGGTGCTGTAGTTTATCTCTGGGGGGGGGTGCCTATACACACCCCTCTGCCCCTCTCCCCCCCTCCGCCCCCTCCCTAGCAAAGTTACTTCATATTCCCCTGGACTGGTAAACCTTAAGTGGTTTGTTTGTTTATATTCTTCCATTGCTCCGCTCTTCCCCTCCCTCCCCCTCCCTCCCTTTCTTGTTTCTTTGTGCTCAAAGGCTACAGACAGGCAGCCAGAATAGAAACTTAAAGTTAACCGGTATACTAAAACTTAAATTCTTATTTGTTTGCAGAGTGTCCATATATTGCCAAGACAAGCGAATAGAAAAAGAAAAAAAACCTTTTGTACTTAACAACAGTATAACTGTTCACTGAGGATATGTCAAAAGGGTGTGTCTGTATTTAGACCAAACCCATTTGCTATAGCAATGTACTGAATAATGAAATCCTAAAAAAAAAAAAAAAAAACAAAAAGAGCTCTTAAATCTGCTTCACAATATCCCTCTCAGAGTCTCGATTGGCCGGCTTGGCTAGAAGGTGAATTTGCCACAGGTAAAGGTGTAAATAACAGGCTGGGGCTCACTGGGATTTTCCCACAGTGGAGTGACTCCCGCCGAGTGGGGTGCGAAGACTGCGTCCTGTTGAATTTCAACAGTCCTCACCTCCTTCTCCCTGCAGATAGGGCTCTTTACTAGCTGGTAATGATCCTCATGTGGACTAGAGCTAATATTTTGAATCAGATAGACAGTGACTTAAAAGTGGACCGTGGCAGCCAACCAGCGTAATTCTGTGTACACAGACCGCGGTAAGGAAAGGGGTAGAATGATCAGAACTGTAATATGCTTATGTTGAATTATTGTTGTTCCCTTTGTTCAAAGGTATGTATCCTCTCTCCTCCTCCTGCTGTTTGGTTGTTTTGGATTTTGGTTAGGTGTTAAACCCTTTATGGCGACTGTGATAAGTCTGAAGTGGAGAATGCAAGGGAGAGGGGTCTGGTTCATTAGCAGGGTGAAATTTCTTATGACAAGCACTGTTGTAAGCTTTGCCCAAATAAGTAATTCCTTTGTGTCCTTGCTCCAACAAGCTGAAAAAAAATATATCTATAGTTTTGTTTACATTAAATATTGTTTTTTCTTTTACTTGCTGGTTGGTGCAGGATTTAAGAAATTTGAATAAGATTGTCCAGACCTAGCAACGGATTCTTTCCTTTGAAAACCGTAATTTCCAAAAGAAACCCCCTGCTTTGTATATATTTATGCCTTTTGGAATAAAAATATTGAGTCTAAATTTTGTCTGAATACAATTGGTTTTAGTAGTGTAGATTTGGACGTATATGTTTGAGGTCTGCTTCTCTTAGGCACTATGTTAGCTGATCTTCAAAGTTTTTAGGGGAAGGAGAACCCAGTTGTGATAGAAGCCATTCATAATTTGCTGGCATTTCTTGGGAATGACAGGAGTTAGGGTGCTCCTGAGAAAAAAAAAAGTTTTAGGTTGGGGGGCTATCCCCTTTCCCCCTACAGCACATCGAATCAACCCAGAAAACTTCAAAAAATGAACAGCGATAAATAAGATGCGGGAAAGGGAGGCAGCCCCTCCCTTGGCTACAGAATGCACAAATGGTTTTGGATTGTTTTTCTTTACCTTTTAAAGTGTGGATATGGGAACTGCTGTCAGGACAATGGGGCATCCTGAGTCATTAATTCGAAGACTGCAACTTGAAACAATGATTTTTATATTTTGTGGCAAGCATCCTCCAGAGGTCCAATAATTATTGTTCATATATTATAGAAACCCATAGAGTTGGTAACTATAGGAAATTTAATAGTCAAATCACAATTAGTGACCCTTCTCAAGCACCTTCTAAGCGTTTACAGACTCCCCCATCCTGTTCAGCTGAAAAATAGTTAAGACCGTAATCTGCAGTTGCCTTGAAGGATAGAAGAGAGACCTACTGTTTTGTTAAACTTTTGCTATCTTGTGGTTTAGATAACCTCAAGGTTGGTTTGGGCTGTAACTCTGAGTAATCTTGCTTTTAAATAAACCTCATTGTTTTCAGATTAATGTTGATACCAGTCTCAGGTATTATGTATATCCGGTTTTCATTTAAATGTGAAAAGTATAAAAAAAAAAAAAAAAACTACATTTTGTTTATTAACTGTAAAGAAATGTTCTGTGCTGCGAAGCAGTAATTAGTACCGAACAAAATAAAAACATTGACAGTTGTTCAGAACTACTCAGAATGGTTTATTTCGTGCCATGCTAGAGCAGAGGCATATAAAAGGACGAGAATACCTGATTGATTCTACATTCACAAAACTGCTTTCACTGAAGCCACTTAAATAGAATGTTGTTTAATGTATTTTGGCTCATTCTTTTAAAATCTTTAGTGTTTTCTGATACAAATTGTTTTTCTGTTTTTTGGCAAACAAAATATTTTCTCTGAACTTGCAAATACAAGTATACTTCTTTCTGCCTGAGTACATTTTAATCTGCTACAGTATATGCTGTTTTGGACATTAACTGCCTTGATCAACTGTATTTCACTTTTCTTGATACTGCAATGATACCTTTGAAATGGTTTTTAGTGAGACTTGTCTATTCCATGTTACTGTATTAATACTTTAAAACATAAATAAAAACGAGTATTTGCATTCCCAGATATCCATCAACCTTTTTATGAGATTAACTACTTTTGCATTGTTTTGAGCTTGGTGTGGATGGTGACGGAACAGGATAGTAGCACCATGGCTGCTGGATAGTGATTTTTTTCTGAATTTGATTTGTATTACAATATTGGGATTGTAGGATAAAATTCACCTGTTGTATGTGTTTAGTGTCCAGTGAAAAAGTGTACTTTGTTCTGAAAGTTTTTATTTCCGTTTCATACAGTTCCTGAGAAAATAGATATATGGGCACGAGAAAACCAGATGTATTTTGCATTAACCTTCGTCCTGAGATATTAATTTTCTCTTTATGTTTTACACCTTTGCATTTTATGTTTGTACCAAAATACTTGTTTCTAAAGCAGTAACATTATGTAGAGGTTCAGTAACACATTCGAACTATAGAATTTTGGAAAGAGGCTGATCTGAAATTGCTCTCTGTTCCCAACATATAGATCTTATTTATGGATATTTATAAACCAATAAAACACTGAACATTAACTTGAGTTGATTGGATACCACAAAATTTTACTTGTTCGCAACGCTCATAGGAGAGGTTTTGAAAAAAACAAAAACAACAGCATATAGAGAGAGAGAGATAGAAGTTGATGCTATAGCCTTGGAAAAGTTAATGGGCGGGCTGTTTCGAGTGTGAATGATCTGGGCCACCGGAATTCTGACTGCTTTAAGACTCCTCGAGGACTCCACCCACAAGGCCTGTAGAACATGAAACCTGCATATTTGATGCCTCTGAAGAGACATGACTAGGTAGGGTGGAAATGGGCCGAGAAGCACGCCGAGGCAAAGCCCTGAGGCCCAACCACAAATGCCTTGAACCTTTATTAGGCCTCTCATCTCAAGGGATCTCTTAAAACACCATGATTAGTGAGTAACCTCCACAGATCCTTGTTGGGGCACTGCGATTATAGGATCAGTCCCCTCAAATATTTTTTAAGGTTCCCACAACACTCTCACTGAGTACCGGTTATGAGATAGACTGTTAGTCACACCTGAGAGATGATGTGGCTGTTCTGTTAGAGTCCACTCTCCTTCCTATTTGGGATTTGACTGTTTAATACAATGCCGTGAAGCACTATTTCTATATTAGTACTGACTTTACCTATATTTTGTTTAGGCTGTTGCTAATTTAGAATGAGCACTATTTGCTCATATTGAGTTAAAAGGATCTACATTTACAAAAAATACTACGTTTCTAATAATTGTTTGAATGTTCTTAGCAGCCTTGCCAGATAATGATACACTAGTATGGTATATAAAAGACAGAAGGACCTAGCATGTAAGTTTGATGGAATGATGTAAGTGGCAAAAAAAAGTGGTTTGTTGAGAGGATGTGATTGAATATTCATGTTGGAAAAGAGAACTTAGATTAACATTATAAAATGGTGAAGGTAAATTTTGAAATGTGAAATGATGTATCCGATGTTCCATCTAGAAGAAACCTGACAATGAATACTCTAACACTATTATGATTATGGCCATCCCCATTCACTCCAATTTTGAAAGTCATTCTAAGCGCCAAGATATACCCGATCATTGGAAATAGATACTTGGAGATAGGCCGAGTGGCACTTTTCATCCTCAATGACTTTGGGGGGGGGGGTAGAACCACACTGGCCACGTGGTGCTTTTCAGATGCTTTTTTATATCACTTTTTGCCTGTCTATGTGTCCTGGCCCTACACATGAAGCCTAAAAGAGGAAAGTTATTTTACACCATTTTTACAAATTGGTATAATTCTAACAGAATTGTGGAACAAATTTTGAGGAAGTGTGTGGCATCTTGTCAAAAATGTATTCGCTAATATTGAGTTGCTTAGGATTGGCTTTTGTATGTAAGCATCAATCCCCGCAATGTGGGGGGAAAAAAATCCTTCGAAAACCTTAAAAAGCTTTGTAAAGAAATTAAAACTGTCACCTGCCTTTTTGAACTCTGTTCAAAAAGAAAAAATTGCTCTAACATGGAGTGGGACTGAACTTTTTTCTCTCCCTCTGAACTGTTCATATGGAAGACTGCCTTACTTTTTATACTCCTGAGCCCTTCACCTTTGAATCTCTTGTATTTCCTAGCAGCCAGAAGGCAACTCTCTTCCCTCCACATTATGCGCAGCACGTCCAGTTCCTTTCTGCTGGATGACTCAGCTTTTTTTTCTGTTCAATTCGGAGACTGGATTTTGGTAAAGACATATCACCAGCACATATTACAATCCCTTTTTCCTGTATGGGACCGTTCCAAGTTCTTCTGATAACATTGATTACAGTGGAGGTGGGCGGCTTAAAGATCCTGAAGCAATTGCCCTTGCTGGAAACATTCTCCGTATACCGATCAGACTTCAGGACGCTGATGAGAAGTCGCTGACGCCGGGGCAGCCCAAGGCCCTAGCAACTGGAGAGGAGAGGAGAAGACGCCTGAAGAAAGGCAGCTGTCCGTCCTAGAGGTACCGAACCAACATATCCCTTCAAGGTTGTTGACAGGTAAGAGCAACCTCACAAGCACCGGACCTTAGACGCCGCTCTAAAAAAAACTGACCCCCCCTCCCAACTACAGTGCTCGTTTAGCACATGGTCAGCCATCCTGTGTGACCTCTCCCCTTCTGGATCCATGTGTCAATAATCAAGCGTGTATCGTCTCCAACTGGACATCTTCGGTTCCAGCCTCCCTGCCCATCACGCACAAGACTGTGTTGACTCCTCCTACCACTCATGTGGTGCCTCCTTCAGTCCATTTTCGGTAACTTGTTAATACGGCAATACTACTTGTCCAGACTGCCTTATTTTTTGTGTGCGCATCTCGCTACAAACTGAAGCTTTATCTTTCAAACATGTCCTCATTACTGTACCGTCTAATCTGTGTGAAATGCCGAAGTTTACGGTACTTGATAATTTACCCTGCACCCAGCCCGATGTTTCTTTTTCTACTTTCCTTTAGAACATTGGTGTTACTCGCCCCTCTTTGGGATATGACTATGTCCCTTGTTCATTGTAAACTGTCTCTAGTTTTTAATGCTATAGATTGTTTATTTGTTTCCTCTCTTTTAGCCTGTCTAATAATACTTGCTCTGTAAGGTTCTTCAACTACAGGGAAGTTTCTCATGATTACTCTGATTTATTTTTCTTTGGGGTGGTCTCAAAGGACTGCTTAATGCCCTATTGAGCGGTTTTATAATTCTTGGTCTGTTTTGTTGTATATTCATTTGTTCTTGGCTGTTGTTGAAAGGCCCTACAAAGCTCTAACACTTTTTCCTTATTTTTAATACTCCTGCTTCTATGGTGGCTGATGTACCTGAGCTGCCACAGACAGATGTTCCATTAATAATGTGTGTTTAGTTTAATTTTGTAGTAAATGGTTAGCCTGTTTCTTACAGTGGGCCATATGCAGGCCTCCAGAGGGGGGATTGTTAGGGAAATCAGAATCATATATATATATATACGTATAGGTCCTTTCTAATCATAATGCTTAGTTTTGAGTTGTAGATACAAGAGGCCCTGCACAAGAGAAATTGGAATCTTATAGAAATCAGAATCCTATGTGTGTGCCCTTTGTACATTCCTGGTGGGTTGGAAAAAGGAATGTGGCTGTGTAAGCTGTTTGTTCTAGGATGACTATGTCTCTGACTCAAGGATGACTTGTTTTTGTATTAGTTACTGATAAACTATAGTTGGGGGCCCCCAGAATATGGTTTGATGACGTATGACTATGTCTCTGATAATGTATAAACGTACTGACAATCCCTCCACCCTTTGGAATAAACGTGCATAATGTCCTTCAGTGTGGTCTGTGTGTTTATTCCCCTGGAGTCCAGCCAGCCGGAGCAGTACACCACGCAGATGAGGGTTCGGTATCCCTTAGCCTGGAGTGACCTAAAACCGACATCACGCAGATCCCTTACATGAATCTGAAGACAGCAGCTCAAGCTCTGAGGCCCATAACCAAACAATTCAGAAAGCCTTGGAGAGGAAGGGTTTCTGCAAGCCAGGTAAACCAAACATTTCCTGAAAGTTGATTCAGTAAGTGGAAGAAGGGTCAGAGGTTCTGACCCAGTTCCAAAGGTTAGAAGGAATCTCAAGTGGGAAAAAAAAAACAAACAAACTTTTTAAAACTTTTGAAAGAAAGTACAGCTAGAGACGTTTTCCCAGAACTTGTCCCCAAACCCTGAATCTTACCGCACAGAGGAGGAGATGGAAATTGGGTTCTTATCAAGATCATCCCTGGTCCTCTGATGAATCTATGGAATGTGGTTTTTGGTAACAGTAATTCTTAGCAGTTTTATTGAAGGCTTGTGTTAAATATAAGAAGTGCTGGTGCTAAGTTAAGCCATTGAGAAGGGCAGATTAAAAAGGTAGAAAACCTCATGCTTTAAAAGCAGCCCTTTTTCACTAATTCTGGATCTGTGTTAAAATGCTTGGTATTGTTCTAAGCCTAAGAGGCAGCACATAATCACACGCTGGTTTGTAGCAGCTGGGAGAAGCTGAGATAATTGCTGGTACTGTGCATGTAACAGAGTTTAAACTGTTTTTGCTAAAGGGAAGAAGAATTTAAGTTAGAAAGCAAAGAGTGAAGAAACTGCTTTGCTAGAGAAGTTGAATGTCTCTTTTGAAAAGTTTTTGTTGGAGAAAATTATCCTTCTTTTCTGTTTTGCTGTTTTGGGAACCTTTATCAAGGCCTGTTGCCATTTTGGACGCTGCAAAGAAAAATAAAAAAACATTTATACCACAAATTTTCCCTGTGTCATCCTCATCCACTTGGACTGCTTTAATACTAAGCCCCCAACTACACTATAAGGGCCTCAGCTACTACGTTGAAGCATAGAATCAAGTGTGATGACCGGTCGCCCCCACTAGGCAGCTGCCGAGGAGGGGCCGCGGCGCCACCATATGCTTAGGGTCTTATCGTCAGCAACAACTGTTTCCTGCAGTGATGAACTTGTTTACTGTACGAAGGATATTAAAAACGCTTTATACAGCAAATACCTCAAACAGGGAGCACTGGACAATATTATTAGAATTTTTGGACCAAAAGAATTTTCCAGCTAGTTTGTCGGTGGGATCTTGGGCCAAATTAGTGCTGTTCACCTACTATTAATTCAATGGCCAGTTCTATTTTTCAGCTACATGGTAGTACCTTGGGATCAACGTTAGCCCCTTCCATAGCAACTCTGGATGCCGTTTACTTTGAGAGAAGTATTCCATCTATACCGCTTCATGGTGTTCTTTTACTGTCTCTGGAAGACATGTCTTGATGATGATCTTTTTATTTGGAATGGCCCTCAGTAAGTGAGTTGGACAGATTTTTTTTCCAATGGATAAATTCTCTTAAGGAACGTTTCCCATTTAAAAATGTATTAATGATAGCTTCAAATTGATGTTTTGGACATCTGAATTTAAAAATATGATGGATATCTGAATACTTCTCTATACGGGAAAGAAGTAGGGCGGGACACGTGCTACTTTTTCATTGCTTAAACCTGCATATGGATGAAAGCAATCTTCCGCTTGGATGGGTTTTTTTTTTTAGACTACAGCGGTTTGTTCTTTTCAAAAAGCAGCAGCAGATGATCCGAGTTAACGTTTGGTACAGCAGGGTTACTTTGTTGGAAAGTAATTATTCCAGGCTTACAAATGTGCAAAATATAATCAACGAGATTGGCTGCTAGAGGAAAAAACTCGAGCCGAATCCATGGGTCTGACTTTTATCATTCCCATTTACGACTGCCTTCTGGGAAATTGTGAGTTTTCTATCTATAAGCACGTGCCGTAATCTTCCTAGTTATACAAAGTGTTTAAGGAAACCCCCAGGATTTGCATATATGAAGGGGAAGATCATCACTGAATGGATCTCGCACCATATTACAGAAATCCCAGAAACATTTTGTCATGGCACCGAGCCGACATTCTAGGGTGCCTTGGGCGGACGTTGCACTGTTCACATGTTCCTTCTGGGCTTGCTTATGTTAACATGCTGTGAGCGTGTATCGTTTTCTAGTTGTTCGCACAAAATAACATTAGTGGGCCTACTACAAGCACTCCACAACATAAAACATACTGCCTCTGCTAGTCTTTTTCAATGGGCATTGTGAGGGATTGAACGCCCTGGTCCCTGCACCATTGGTCCGTGTCACAACCCTTGTGCGGTGGCTCTGTTCCTGTGCTTGAGCAGCCGCGCGCAGCCTTGTCCCCATCGGCGCGCCAGTCGTGGTGGCGCACAAAATTAGCAGTGCGGCCGCCTTCTGTCGGCGTAAACATTAACAAACAGCGCGCTGCCTTATTGTCCGCCCAACATGGGCAGTGCCCCTTAAAATAATGCCTCAGCCAGCTGTCTTCAATGGTCACTGTGGAGGGAATTGAACCCATGATGCCTGCACGAGTGTGTTAGTGTCTTTAACCATTGTGGCTATGGCTCCATTCCTACTATTTGGCACATCCGCGCGCCACTTATATCCACCACTATTGGGCGGCCCCCTCACACATCAGTGCGCACGCCTTCTGCCCACAGGCTCGCCGCCTTCTGTTGCCCCATTTTATCAGCGCGCTGCCCTCTGGGTCTGCCGCCCACAATGAACAGTGCGCCGCCTCTTCCAGTATAACTAAAAGAGTGCGCCGCCTTCTGGGCCCGCCCATAATCAATATAACTCCTACACCACTTTTGCCCATAAAAGTTGGTATGCCTCAGCTGGTCTTTTTCATTGAGCGCAATGGGGGTTTGAAAGCCCTGGCCCCTGCACCATATTCAGTGTCTTCAACCGTTGTACTATCGTCCTCTGTTGTTTGGGTTACGCAGGCAGCGCCCCACTTAGCCTTCCCACGCGCTAATGTGGGCCCCGCACATTTGCGCGACGCACACACGGCCTACGGTCCGGTTTTTTTTTCTTTTTTCTGCCTGTCCTCTCCCACTCCTTATATGGCACCAGCATAACACTAACGGGAACCCGCACAGCAACGGTGGTTTAGTAAACCTGCCCTCTAATAGTGGTCTCCACCTTTTTACATTAAGTTTTTTATTCAATTTTTTCATGTTTTTTATACAATTCTTACACTGTGTTTTTCATACAGTTTTTATATGCGTTTTTTTTTATATGCTTGTTAATGATGATTTCTTGATTTTTTTTCTTTTTCATATCTTTACTTTTTATTATTTTTTTACATGCTCTTTTTTTTTGTGTCTCTTGCGTGCCTTGATTATTCATACATGTAACTTTTTTATATTACACATGTATACCCGTTTTACTTTTATAAGTGGTATTTTTATAAATGTTTTTTATACTGTCTATGTGAATTTTTTTATATATGTATATTTTATTTTATGTAATTAATTATGTATTATTAATTGGTTATATGTTTGTTACCATGCATTGTTGACATGTTTTAGAATTTTATATACTATTGTTTTATATGAGTATATATTTATTTATTTAATAATTTATTTGTTCCTTGTCATCCGTCCGTATCCCATAGGTTCAATCCGGGATTAACATTCAATTTGATCATATGAAGGTATTTATTCTCTGTTTGCTTCTCCTCGTCTCTCTCCTTTTTTTTGGTATTTTAATATGGATTATTTATTTCTTAATGTATATATATTTTATAATATATTGTTATCTATTAGTGTGTTTTCTAATTAACCATTATGAATTAATAGTTTGTCCTTTTAGATGTTTATAAGTGAAATTTATGGTTTTAATTATTAGTTTCATCAATATTTTTATTTATTTATTTGTGATGTAATAGCAATTTTTGTTATATAATGTGTTTAACCTATATGTTTATGTTTATTATTTTTGAGGTGTGTTCTTTAAGACCCCCTGAAGAAGGCCGTTGTCCAGAAACGCGTTGGGGCGTAATAAACACGTTTTTACTTTATCAGTCCAGGCTCCGCTACTTTTGTTTTTTCCTTCTAAAATTGCTCCATCACTGCCCTGAAAGATTCACGTCTCTGCGACCGTCTAAAATGGTGAGACTCGTGCATATGAATAGTACAGCCTTCTCTCCTTCGCTGCGTACATTTGGGTTGCTGAAATGTGACACTTTCCTGAGGCCTATTTGGGGCTCTGGCGAAAATTTAGCGATGAAGGTCTCTGGTGGGTGATTTCTGAAATCAGAATTTACACTATCATCTTTTTCAGGACTGTCCTGGACATGTCTCTCCTGCCACACCCCCATCTATCAACAATGGAGGGTGATCATGCTAGCGTCATCGGAATTGCTAGCTGATCGCATTTCCTTCACTTACACACAGACAGGTTTGCAATATCCGAGTTTACGGCGGTGTTGTCATCCTGCTTGACGTCGCCCTCAAAACTCACCTTCTTTTGAGACTACATTTGTATCCTGCTCCCCCTAGTCTCCAGTTCACCTCCTAATGTGTTTTCCTTACCATTCCCAGAGATTTTATCCTAGTCCCCAGCTTGTTGCGTTTTCTGTCTTTAACAGATTTGTACGCTGCTGATGAGCAGGGACTGTCTCTTACAATGTCTCTGTTCAGCGCTGCATACGCCTTGATAGCGCTATACAAATGATCAGTAGCAGTAATAGTACTTATACTGAGATTTGCAAAGTTTTCAACATGGACTGCAGTTTATAGATTTACATCCCAGTACCTGTACTGCTTGGAAAGGGATTCCTTACTCGATAGGATAATGTGAATATATTAAGTCTAGAATCCAAATCTATCGCAGCTAAGAACCCATTTATCATCCTTCATGTGGTCTTTTTTTAAAAAGAATTGGATAAAATACTGGAAAAGGAGGCCTGTTACCAACAAACACATGTTTCTGTGGGCTCGTCGCCAGCCTGTTTTTTTTTCCTTTTCTCTCCTTTCTTTGTGAAAGACAACCCTGTGGCTTGGATCCTTCCGTCCGCCTTTGTTTTCAGAGACCAGAAAGCTATTAACCTGTAAACAGATGTTCTGAGTTGGAAGCAGTGAAATACATCTTCACAAGCCCCACATCTCGCATGGGAGGTAGCTTCTAAATCAAGTTATAGCTGAAAGTTTGGGTGGTCCTCTGCGTGACAGGCTACATACATGTGCATGACGTGCATCTCCCTAGAGCTCTAACAAACTGCTACAGCGTTGTAAACCTTCTACTGTGCTAGGCCCCATTGAATTTTTTTAACAATGCTTTATATACTGCTTTTCACTGGGTCAAAGCAGTGTACATTTCGGATGATATATATTCCCCCTTGTCCATGAAAGGTTCACAATCTATGTTTTTGTACCTAAGGCAACATGAGAGTTACGTGGCTTGCCCAAGGCCACAAGGAGTACGCTGTGGGACTAGAAACCCCAGTCCCCTCTGGCTCAAGGTTGCTGTCCTCCAGCAGGATTTGAACCCCTGGCCCGAGGCAACTTGCCCCA